>NMRB01001302.1:25872-62545 GCA_002633025.1 Notospermus geniculatus
TTTTTTTCATTTAATTCGCTGATTTTAATTCCAAAATGCATTGATTTGTAATTAAAGTGGCCAGAACGTTCATCCAAAACCAATGATCTGATACTGAATTTCTCTTTGGGATGGTATTTCATTGAAGGCTTAATTATTTCTTCGGGTAACGATTGATTTACCAATATCACAGATTGGAAGCATCCCAGTAGCCCTCCTGCAAAAAAACGTTGGTCGGCATATCAGTAGCCAGTGAGTGGCAGTCAGGTAGTATGATCCCACAGAAAGCACGCTAATTTAGAAAGCACAGATCCCACAGAAAGCACGCTTTAAAAGCACGATACGTATAGGCCTAGGTAGGCCTATAGTCTTATCCATGGTCCTCATTCACAGAAAGTAAAGGCGCAGGATGTAATCTGTATAAGTAAACACTAAAAATGGCTTTATTATGTTCATCTAATCGAAATACTATGCCTTTTTTGGCTGCAAACCTCTTCTTTGCCCCAATATTACCGAATTTATTCAGAGTTACCGTACTCCCTAAGAAGTGCACCATCTGAGTTACCGTATGTGTCAAGATTGAGTTACCGTTGCCTCGCTTCGATTTTTCTCTCGGTGCGTACACATTTATTGGGAAATATTTTGGGCTACAATTTACGTCGTGGATAGTTCCTATAGTGAAGAATCCCCCACGTATGTTTCAGCCCTTGAGCTTGCGTTTTTCGTGAGAAATCGAGCTGAATACTGCACTCACCGCGGGATCGAAAATCCGTGGTCGCCATGTTGTTTGTACGGTAACTGCAGGTACCGTAGTCAGTGCAGTAGGTGTGNAGGCAAATGCGTGGTCTTCGTGAATACCACGCATCGCATAATTTGCGTGCACGCAAACCGATCGCAACGCAAATATTTGCGATCTCTTCGTGAATAAGGCCCCAGGGCCTCGACCATCCCATTATAATTCATTGGTGTTGGGAAACTTAGGCCTAAATTGCAAGTGACATGGACAACATGCACAGTCAGTGAGTGACGGACATTGAACACACATACATAGGTACATGTACATAGGCCTAGCTGTGAATACATAGGCCAACGGTACGCCTAAGCCTACATACAATCATACATGCATAAATGCACAGGCCGACATTGGCTACCTACCTAACCTAGGGCATCACGGCCAAGGAGAGATTTATGGGCCTAAACATTTACTATAAAAGGAATAATCGATTGTTATAAGACGTGTTTTGTTGACTACAGCACCTTGACATACTTTTGAATCCTTTGTCAGCTGAAATTCCACAATGAACAGGAAAGATGGAAAGGATGAAGACGTGGATGGATCTGTTTCTTGAAAATGGCGCCGTTCAAACATCTAGTTTAGTTGACTTAGTTGCACAGTCAGTAGCGATGGATCCGTATCCGACTCTGCCACTTGCCCTTCTTCCAGCCTCCGAATGGTAATCATGAGTGGTAACTGAATGGTAACCAAATGGTAACCACTTTTATGGTATTAACTGGTACCTTGAATGGTAACTCCCAATAGTAATCTGATATGGTAACCGAATGATAATCTCTATGGTATTAACTGGTAACTCACAATGGTAATCTGATATGGTAACTGAATGGTAATCTCTATGGTATTAACTGGTAACTCCCAATGGTAATCTGATATGGTAACTGAATGGTAATCTCTATGATATTAACTGGTAACTTGAATGGTAACTCCCAATGGTAATCTGATATGGTACCCGAATGGTAATCTCTATGGTATTAACTGGTAACTTGAATGGTAACTCCCAATGGTAATCTGATATGGTAACTGAATGGTAATCTCTATGGTATTAACTGGTAACTTGAATGGTAACTCCCAATGGTAATCTGATATGGTACCCGAATGGTAATCTCTATGGTATTAACTGGTAACTTGAATGGTAACTCCCAATGGTAATCTGATATGGTACCCGAATGGTAATCTATGGTATTAACTGGTAACTTGAATGGTAACTCCCAATGGTAATCTAATATGGTAACCGAATGGTTATCTCTATGGTATTAACTGGTAACTTGAATGGTAACTACATGTACCAATAGTAATCTGCTGTGGTAACCGAATGGCAATCTCTATGGTATTATCTGGTAACTTGAATGGTATCTCCCAATGGTAATCTGCTATGGTAATCGCCTATAGTAATCCTGTTGATGGTACTGTACTTAAATGAAGGTTACCATTGTGTACCATGGATACCGTTCAGCTCTCTTACCATTAGTACCATTCATACACTGGTTACCATTTTGTACCATGGATACCATTCAGCTCTTACCATAGTGCCATTCATAACACTGGCTACCTTTGTGTACCATGGATACCATTCATCTCTTACCATTACTACCATTCATACACTGGTTACCATTTTGTACCATGGATACCATTCAGCTCTTACCATTAGTACCATTCATAACACTGGTTACCATTGTGTACCATGGATACCATTCAGCTCTTACCATTAGTACCATTCATAACACTGGTTACCATTGTGTACCATGGATACCATTCAGCTCTCTTACCATTAGTACCATTCATAGCACTGGTTACCATTGTTACCATGGATACCATTCAGCTCTCTTACCACTAGTACCACTGATAACACTGGTTACCATTGTGTACAATGGATACTATTCAGCTCTTACCATTAGTACCATTCATAACACTGGTTACCATTGTGTACCATGGATACCATTCAGCTCTTACCATTAGTACCATTCATAACACTGGTTACCATTGTGTACCATGGATACCATTCAGCTCTCTTACCATTAGTACCATTCATAACACTGGCTACCATTGTGTACCATGGATACCATTCAGCTCTCTTACCATTAGTACCATTCATAACACTGGTTACCATTGTGTACCATGGATACCATTCAGCTCTCTTACCATTAGTACCATTCATAACACTGGTTACCATTGTGTACCATGGATACCATTCAGCTCTCTTACCATTAGTACCATTCATAACACTGGTTACCATTGTGTACCATGAATACCATTCAGGACTCTTACCATTAGCACGACTCAGTTACCATTCACAACACAGGTTACCATTGATTACCATTCACCATTGACTATGGTAATAAAATTCCATTGAGATACCATTCAGGATTTACCATAAGTACCATTCAGGTACCACTGGCTGCCACATGGTACCATTAGTTACCATTGAGTACCATGGTATACCATTTAGTCACCATTTATATACCATTCATTTACCACATACTTTTTTTGTAAGGGTAGGCTAGAAGGCCTACTGGTAGGCCTACACGATCGATGATGGTGACCGTGATGCCGTGATGCACATCACTGATCAAGGCTAGCGCAGGCCAGGCCAGACAGAGGGGTGGCCTAGGGCCTGGTCATGGGCTGCAAGCATGGGGTGAAGTGAACATCTGGAGTGCCAACAACTAGGCCTAGCCTGCTGAGGCCCCTATATCAGGATCAGCCTGGGTCTAGCCTAATAGGGTAGGCCTAGGCCTAGGCTAGTACCGTAGGCCTAGCATGCTAGCCATGCCAGTACAGTATCATGCCGGTGGTAGGCTACTAGCCGACTAGAGGCCTATTATTGGTTAGACTAGTCCTAATATATGAATGATGGGAAGCATGGCAAGGCATGCACATGATGCACATGCTAGGCCTATCATCTGATCATGCTATGCACGCCGGTATGCACGGCTAAACATGCCACGCGATCAGCATTGAGCATGTCATGATGTGCATGATGCATGGATGTGAGCATGCAGTGAGCATGGTGAGGGCATGCTAAGCAAGCGCCACTTGAAATCACGCTGAATATAGCTACGAATAAACGCCACTTGCCTATCAACTACAAAAAACAAAATATCCCCGCACAGGTGTGCTTATTTCGATGATTTTGCACGCTACAAAACTAACTCGCCGGTTTGCGTATTGACAGTTGGCATGTATGGGCACTAATGCGCATGCTCGCTACGCCACTCTCCAATCCAACCAGCCCAGGAGGTACGGCGTACTCGTTTTGTGAGACTGCACTTGTTCGGCGATACCGGTGTAATATTATTAAATGCACCCCGTAACGGCCGAAGGCCGTTATATAATGCACCCCCGGGCATTTGAGGAAGGGGTGCATTTAATAATAATACAGCCATCATAGACCAAAATGCACCCCATTACAGGATGCCCCCTGTCATTTGAAGGGCAGTCGTGCTTGTTACACTTCAGAGCCCATGTTCAGTGTGTGATATAAGTCACAGGTAAGCTCAAGAGATAGGAAAATCTGTCGGCTGCCAGCTTGCCCCATTGGCGTACGAGCTGAGGTGTGTGTACTAATGATTTCTTTCCTTTCAGATTGTTGCTTGGTGGTATGGGTTCGAGACCCTTTGCGGGCGTTCTATCTAAATGCTATTTCATATCCATGCATTTTAGGTATAATATTGATGATGTTGACTCTTTATGGCAATGATGAACTCTAGCATTACATGTATATACGAAACTAAGTTTCGCGTCGGAATTCTTGGATAAAACTGATATTTTTATGGTTCCCGATCACTAAGATCGGGAACCATATTGTTTTTGGTCATGGTGTCTGTGTATCTGTGTGTGTATCTGTGTGTGTGTGTGTGTGTGTGTGTCCGTCTGTCACGCCTTCATATCTTATCTCCTTCAACAGCTACAGTTCTGGTAACACATCCTACCCCTAGGTTTGTCAACATGGGCAATCCAATGAGCTAATCATTTTCAACATCACATGCCTCCATCATGATGTAATCAACATATCAGACTTGATATTTTGTCCGTCACGCTTTTATCTGATGCCATAATTCGGCTCCTTTAACACCTAGTGCAGTGGAAATAGATTCTACCCTTAGGTTTTCATACCCTGGGAATCCAATGGACTGATTACTTTTGACCTGAGATGTTGGGGTCCTGGTGATATCGATATCACTAATTTGATATTTTGAGATAACTTGCCATATTGTCACCTGAGCAACATGAAACAAGTCTTAGTTCATGCCTACTTATCCAAGGACTGGACCATGTTAAAATTCGCAGCCTCCAGTGTCCGGGTGATTGAGATATCATGAGATTTTGATATATCAAACTTGATAATTTGAAATATCTCTGTCTGTGTTAGAGATAGAGGCATGATATCACCCAGACTTTGGTTATTGAGGATGCCCATTTCGATTATGCAATGACCTTGATGATCAGAGGTCAAGGTCAAGGTCAAACTTGATAATTGTGAAGTATCTCTTCCTGTGGTAGAGGTAGAGGCATGATATCACCCATACTTAGGTTATTGAGGATGCCCATTTCGATTATGCAATGACCTTAACGATCAAAGGTCAAGGTCAAACTTGAGAATTTGAAATATCTATGCCCGTGATACAGATAGAGACATGATATCACCCATGCTCAGGTTATTGAGGCTGCCCATTTTGATTATGCAATGACCTAGATGATCAGATATCAAGGTCAAGGTCAACCATGAGATGAGTTTTTGGCATGAGATCAAGGATTCAGCGTCGTTGTTCATCAGTCAATGTATCCAGATCTCTGTCAATGTATCCTGATCTCTATCAATCTACCCTGATCTCTATCAATGCATCTTATCTCTATCAATGTATCCTAGACTTTGCCAATGAATCTATCTCTATCAATGTATCTTCATCTCTATCAATGTACCGTTCATGTAGAAGTACCTAATCGGGAACCATACGACATTTACAATGTCATCTTGTTTTATTTGGTTTTTGGGCCGTTTTATACGTATTTTGTCCCATGGGAGCGGTGTGACAACATCTAGATCATAAAATGTTTGCTTTAAGAATGAGAATCCCCTGTTAAATTTATTGTACTGAGTTTTTCTGATGAAATAAAATATATGTTCAATCAAAAATTAAAAGCCTCAGCCCAAAGTAACCATACCCCAATCCCAACCCTTGCCTCAACCCACAACCCCAAACCTCAATCCCACCACCAAACGTAACCCTAACCCTAAGAACAACTTAACCCTAACCCCTAAAGCAACGTAACCCTAACCCCTAAAACAACGTAACCCTAACCCTAAAAACAGCGTAACCCTAACCCCTAAAACAACGTACTAACCCCTAAAGCAACGTAACCCTAACCGCTATTTAAGACAACGTAACCCTAACCCCCGAGGCAAAGCGTGACGCCTTCAACCGCTTGATCGACAGAAATACAATCATGGTAAAATAGGCCTACTGCCCTCCCAAGCTAAACTGCAGTAACTCCAATTTTGGCGAAATTGAGATATCATGCTTGTTGCCTTAAATAGCTTCTATTCTATCATTTAAAACATTGAATGAGTCAATCAGGCCACCATCTTGCAAAATATTAGGGTACTAAAAGTGCAGTATCTCCAATACAAGCTTTCTACCCATATCTGACAGCGTCCCAAGCTAAACTGCAGTAAGTAGTGAAACTTACTGCTGTTCAGCTTGTAGGACCACGATACTACCCTTTGAGAGCTGAACGGCATTGAATATTCCGTCTAGGCTACTTGCATTTCCAAGACTATTAAACCTCGTATACATCGCTGAACCTCGTACCAACAGTCATTTAGTGGTGGCGCAGGGGGCATTCTATAACAGTGTTCACAAAGTAAGGCTGTAACCGAGTGCCTGGGGTGCATTTAAAATCATCTCTTAGTAAAACTAAATGCCCCCCGGGGCATCCTATAACAGATTTTTCTGTTATAGGATGCCCCACCGGGCACTCAACAGAGGGTGCATCTGATAATATCACACCGGTACTGTCTGACCTCGGCATTGGAGAGTGGCTAGTTCTCCAGGTGTTTTGTTCAGCCGCCGTCTGTATGGAGTTTGGCCCGACAGGCAAACACGATAATGCGATAAACGGAAAAATCGTCCAAATTTCACAATTTATTCTACTCGGATGATAACAAGAATCATTAGGGTTCTGTGTAGGCTAATATTGATGTCTATAATCCCTCGAAGTTTTGCAGCGATAGGGCCTACATGACGTATTTTATTAGATAATGTGCGGAAACCACAGATTGGATGGAGAGAGAGAGAGAGAGATCGAGAGAAATTCAGTAAAAACAAGGAAGACCGCCCCATTGGGTTGGGGCGGTCTTAATAAAAACGATATGTGTGCCAGTAGTTCGTTCGTTTCGTTTATTTCATTGTTTAATAAACATCCACTCATTGTGTTGGAACAAGACCAGGGAACAAGGCCGACTGGGGAAAACCCAGCGAAAAACTTGGTAATTCTAAAAAAACTGGTATTACGTTCGAAAGACCAGCTTTTTTCGAAATACCTTGTTTTTGTTTTCACCACTTTCTTGCTGAAAACCTCAAAACCTTAAAACCTTATTTACACTTCTGGTAGCTCGACTTGAAAGTGCCAGCCTGATGAAGACCCCGGGTGGGGTCGAAAATTTGCGAGATTTTTGGAGGACGACTCCTTTTATTAGGCCTATATCATTTTGTGTCTCTCCTTTTGTGCTCTATTTTTTGGATATTCTTGCTGAAAACAAGATCGGGCCGTATTTACGAAGCGCGATTAGGCCAACACGCGTGTAAATTCATAGTTATTCAGGTTAAGGGCCTAGAAAACCATTGTCTTGCTACCTTGTACGCTGCTTGATCGGCAGCGTTTACCAACAGGATAACCACACGCGGTTAACGTTCCTGCGTTTACGTGCAGGAGGATCGAAGAAAAGAGTTGAATAACGCTAAACAAGGCCTGTAGGTTGTTTAAATTTTTCTTTTGTCCTCCTGCAGCTAGACAAAGGAAAGTTAACCACGGGTGATTATCCTGCGGGTAAAATTGATTATGCAATGACCTAGATGATCAGATATCAAGGTCAAGGTCAACCATGAGATGAGTTTTTGGCATGAGATCAAGGATTCAGTGTCGTATCCAGATCTCTGTCAATGTATCCTGATCTCTATCAATCTATCCTGACTTTGTCAATGAATCTATCTCTATCAATGTATCTTCATCTCTATCAATGTACCGTTCATGTAGAAGTACCTAATCGGGAACCATACGACATTTACAATGTCATCTTGTTAATAGAGTTCTGTGAAGCACTGCGAATGTAAAATGACGAAAGGAAAATAATGAAAATGGTAGCAAGAGAACGACGCGAGGGATACATTTACACCGCATTCAGGTCAAATCTTCCGTCATTATTTCTAAAACTTTAAAGGTAGGAATCCACCATTGATTTTCAAGCTGATTTTGAGTTGCGACTTGCTTTGCAACTGGGCATTCGATCGCCGTGGTGGACTCGCTAGACGTGATTTCCACCAATGGCAAAGATGTGGGCCCGTATTCTAGAAGCTTCCTTAATTTTAAGGTCCACTTTAAGCCTTTGTATTCTGCCTTGCAAAAAAATAGCTAAGGTACATGTAAACCTTAGAGTTCAGGAAACTTCTAGAATACAGCCCCTTGCCAATCTCAGTCAGCAATCGGTCGGCGACCGGTATCAGTTCCTTGCGATCGTATTCAATCGCAAGTAGCAGGTTGCAAAGCAAGTCGCAACGCAGAAAATCAGCAGTGGATTCCTAGCATTTAGACAGAAGGAAGAATTCAAGAGTCCGACGAAGTGCAATGAAGGAAGGGAAAGAAAGAATGACGTAAATGCGTATTCCACGTTGAATGTAGAAAATACACTGGTACAGTGGCGTCATCTAGCGTCATTCTAGTGCGCCATCTGGCTTAGTAATACAGACCATTCCCTATAAAATACGAAATTTGTAATTTTGAAATTGTGAATTTCGTGGGCCACGAAATTATTTTAGTGCCGCGACTAATTCCCTTTAACAAGAATATCACAATCTTTCAAGGCATTTTGAAATAACAGATTAGAAAATCCCTTCCCATGTGATCTTTTAGAAAAATCCTGACATGTTAAGCGCTTACTGAAACTTCATTAAAAAATAGGTCGAGATTGTGTGATGACCCGAATTTTATATATCATGATTGATCAGAAAATTGAGTGGAACTCTTGATAGCATGGATTACCGTGACATGTTATGATCTCGACTTCTGTTGTAGCCGTGATATCATGCTTTAGTCTCTGTCTTATATGATATGATATAATTTATTTGACCAACACAAAAATATTTATACAGTATTTCATAGTGGTCAGGGACACGACCAACAAGCAAGCTGGGTAACTCAAGAACCAGAGCCCATGTTCCCGAAGCCATCGTTAGGTTAACGATGTCGTTAAAACTGGGAAAATACATAGCGTAACGACATCGTTAAACCTTACGACCGCTTCGGGAACATCGGTCCAGGGCCCATGTTCCCGAAGCCGTCGTTAGGTTAACGATGTCGTTAAAAGTGGGAAAATACATAGCGTAACGACATCGTTAACCTTACGACCGCTTCGGGAACATGGGTCCAGGTTAGGATCGCAACCAAACTTTCAGGAATTGGAGATATGTAGTGTAGGATGATGTGTTTAGAAAGGCCCGATGCTCATAAAACCTTGAGCTCATAAAACCTAGTTGTGTACGTTGGTACCGGCAGAAAATGCTTTGTTAAAAGGCAGCGGACCGAGAAAATAACAAAGGATTTATCGGGCAGTAATGAAACTGCGGGGGAAAAACGCGACATCCGTCTATATTTACGGCAAAGGCACTCCATACACTTCTGTAGAATTTAGTTCTCTTTCATTTGCACGTAATTTCAGCTCAATCGGACCAATAATAACTGAGTTATAAGCAAAAGAAAGTGGTGGTGTCGGGCACCTAACTGATACAGAGTTATCTCGTCCTTGGGCCTCAAGGAGTTAATAGCCTGCATATCAAGTTCATGGACGATGTTGGAACCAATGCTATCCGAATAATGTACGAAAGACGACTATGGTAGCTAGGACTTGCATTCTTTGGACAACAATTCCTTCCACACAGGCCAAAATCTGTCTAATCGATCTGTTTCCGTGTTCTGCTGGCTTTAGTCCGATGAATCGCATGTGTTATGTAGATAAGAACAATCCAAATTGCTCCATCCAGGCAAAACCAACATTATCCGCAGACGAATAAAGAAATTATACGTCTTAAAATTCGCCATTGCCTGATTTCCAAACAGACAAAACGATATGCGCATCATTAACGCTATTGGACGCGCACAATGGGGAGATTACATACCCAGCGACTGTAATCGAGATCCAAATAGATAACAATACAATCCTATCATATTCTTACCTTGGAGTATATACCGTCAAACTTCCCCATTTTCCTGTATTGTACGGAAATTGCCAAACAGAACGTGTTAAGTGGTTCCCTCAGACAAAGTATCATTTTCTTCAGTAATGTCTTTAGACGTATCTATTGTTCTTGTCACTTACAAGCTTTTAAGGTTTCCAACTTCAATGTCCTGACCTTTCAGATGATAATTGCAACACGGTAGGCAGTTTCTCAAAGTCATTTGGAATTTGCCAAATAATGGATAGCTTACAAAGGGCATGCCCCATTTACCTCTCATGGACACTGATCAAGTTTTAAACATTTTCGGTGCGCAAGGCAATTTTGAGATGGTCATCGAACGTAGCCATGTTCACTAAGGCATGAAATTCTGATCATAATCATAAACTATAATTTTTATTATAAAACGAGCCAGTCGATTTTTCCGTTAATAGAGAATGTCTGCAAAGGTTCGACTATGTTGGAGCAGACTTCAGTCATGGAGGAATCCTCGCTAAACGTTGTCGTAGGCCTAACCGGGCCGTTGCGGAAACTCTATTGATTGCTGTGCGGTGCTGCCATCTCTTGGTGACTGAGTGCAATACTGCCATCTCTTGATTTTTTTCTGAACTACGAATGCACACGAGTGCCATCTTCAGGAATAATGTACAAGTCTTGCGCAGGCGACTATAGTGAGGTCGCAGTGCATTATTTAGTTGAGTTGTGGGAGACTGCCCTTTTGTTTGACTCAGCAGGCCCTCGACTGTACTGGTTTTGGGAAGATTGCAGAATCGTTAATGTTTGGCGATTTTTTCGGGGCGTAGGGGCAAATGCTTAATACGCTGACAAGAAATCAATGAAAATGAACTTGCTGGTGGTTCGGCGAGCTGCGACATTGTGAAACAACTACGGTAGCCCGGAAGCAGACATCATCGACCGCTCTCAAAATTTCACTGGATTCACCCCGACGCGCAATGGCTGATGGCTTGTCAGCATCACCTCCGATTTTCATGTGTGTTTTTTTTTATGACAGAAGAATTTCAGGCGGCTTCCTCAACAATGAAGGAATTTAATGGGAACTGTTCTGAAAATAGTTGAGCATTCTTGCGGGACAGAAATAATAACCTGGACATTCGCCACTTGAACCATGATGAGTAATCGGCTCCCATTGCTCAACTTCCCACATGTTTATCAATCTCACAAACTTTTACTTTGTTTGTTTTCATTCTTTTCAGATTGAGATTGAGATGCGGCAAATCCCTAGGTAAGTTACAATAAGAAAACTGCCCGAGTGGGCGATCCGAGTCACCCGGATTGCACGAGTTGATTTTCTCCGGCCGTGAAAGCCCGAGACCGCAGGTCGAGGGCTTTCAGGCCGGAGAAAATCAACGAGTGCTATCCGGGTGACGAGGATCGCTCACGAGGGCAGTTTATTTTTATCACACACCACAACCATGACGAAAAGAATCCACAATCACTGCAAATAACACAATTTTTGTAAGAAAAAGTTTGAAAAAAATGTGAAAAAAATGTGATCGTGACGTTACCAGTTCAAAAAGTAGGCAAATCCTTGTTTCGGAGCAGCAGTGTGTTTGGAAAATGATCTTTGCTGGGGAGTCGCACCACAAGACACAGGCCTGACTCTTCCTCCTTGACCCGAAAATGCGATTGGGAAGCCTCGCGCGTACAAACAGCTCTGAATCGACCGCTCCATCTCAGACGTCTGGATACAGTCATCAATACAGCGGACATGTCTTCAAATATCTCCTACACCAGGGTTTCAATGGGACAATACACTTGTCAACAGAGACTTGGCAAGACAAGAAGGAGTTACGTGGCTGTCTGGACTATTAGCCGAAGTCTGACCGGAGGTTTTTTCTCTCTCGTGGTGTCTTAAGTTGGTTGTATCGGTTCCACCACTCCTCTCAATGGAACTTTGTTTCTTCCATCAGCAGTCTTTACTCTTCCGTGGTTGTTCTGCTGCCAAAGCTCAGAAAGCCCCCATTGACACCCTTCGCGCCAAGCCAAGACGGACATTTCAGAGAAAACATACCTACCACAGAGAAGACAATGCAGGTCGTGGCTTCGAAGTAGCGACGTCACTCGTGACGTCGCTACTAAAGGTGTCACTGTCACTAAGAAACTTTATTAATTGTACGATTAGGGAGTTTTCGCAAAGCCCCCGAAACGCCAACGTCAACGCCAAACCCATTGTTCGATGCCACGAAGAGAGCACCGAACAAAAGGATGGACGTTCGCGTTGGCGTTTCGGGGGCTGTGCGAAAACTCGGTTATGCCCGACTAAAACCCGAACCAAACAAAACGGGTTGGCCTCAAAAAAGGAGCAGTCACTCGCGCTTATTGCCAAAGATGACAGCGAAGTTATAACGCTCAAATACAAATACTTGATTGGTGCTCAGTCAACCATGATTGGTCCGCTAGGCTTTGAATTGGTCCGTAGTGACTCCTATTGGTCAACTGACTGACAACTCCTATTGGAAGAAACGGAAAATAAACTGACCGGGGACTAACACTCATTCTCATTATTAAGAATAAGTTCTACTCTTGAACCACACTGGCCAAACTGATGACCGTTGCTATAGTTTTTGACCCGCTGATCGAATTTGTCAAGATGGAAAAACAACCCGTGGCTGCCATTACCCATTAACTCTAAATTCCCTTGCTAAAAGTGTTCAGAACTTTAGCAATTTAATTCTTTGGCAAAACTTTCTCATCTGTTTCTCACCCGTTGTCATTTCTTCATGCAACGTTTACATATTTTACTTTGATCGCTTGGCGAGTTTCTCCACACTTCCACGTAGACATGACGTAGGCAGCAGCTCTTAGAGAGTCAGGCACTACTTAATGTGAGGTGTTTGGCTCTTGTGAATTGCTACTATCTTTTATGTGTACTAAAGAAAGGGATGTTTGCGTCTGTGCTTTGAGGCAAGTGGTGAATCCGAATGTAACGATCCCGTTCAAACATGTATGAATAAAAGCTAGCGAACGCTTTTACATAAGATTTCTACAGCATAGCATAGTGCAATTTTACTGCAAAATCCAAGTAAAACCATAATACTAGTCTTTATTCATATGACCCATTGTTTCGATCCATCCGGTCCTATCCTGCTGAGCGTTGTTGACTAACCACCTCAGCAGCCATGCCACTCCGGTGTTATTAACAAGGACAGCGGCTATAACGCAAAAGCTTAAGTCAATTAGCACCAGATGAAACCTTCCAAAAGTGTAGCCGGATACTCTGTCTCCTACTAATGGGGAGATAAATTTACCTGGATTAGGGTTCGATGGACACCGATTGTACGATCACTTCCGTGGACGCTGGTGAAGATGACAAGCTCCCCTTAGGCCGGAACTCTCTTGTGATTTTCCTAATCCATTTATGCTCGAGGTTTGAGGCTTGCGGCGTTTCTAACACCGATATTTCTTACGGCAGAAAGAAAATGCAAGCAATTCATACAACGACGCCTTGCCATGATTATACTTTCTGATTTTAAGCATCGATAAATAAGACATGGATATCCGAATGATGGCATTTGCTGTCAATAAAGTTGTGATGTATAGTATTTGCAGAGGTGTGGATGCATTTTGGTTCCCAAAGCTGCCGCTAGGGCTAGAAGCAACCTCGTACCCAGGGCTTTGTGCGCTCCTGGGCTCTGGGATGACGTTTACCAACTCCTGGCATCATATCTGAATACAAGTTCTTTGTGTACAAGAATTCTTATCCGAGCAAAACTATACATGTATTAAATTACAACTGCAATATACAAAGGAAAACATCTTTAAACACCAACTGGGAATCTAATACGAAGATTATATTAAAATCATGCTGAAATGACGTCTCTATTCATAGATCGTTATAGACACAAAAACTCATCATCTTGAACTGGATTCTACATTAATCATCAATACTGGTATTGGAGAATGTAATGAAATGCTTTTTCGTAATGAAGTTTTTTTCTAATTAGTCATTTCAACCTTAGAATCAGTTATCCTCACTGTAAAATCCTAGTTTTAGTATGTCGACAACATCTAAATCTGACAAACATCATTCACAAGAATAATACTGGTTGGTACAATAAATGACACTACATCAAAAATATTATCTGTTTTTGACTACATGTACACCCTTAATCAAAAGTAAATGCACAGCTAATAAACTTAAATATTTCCGAAAATCTTCAGGGGAACAACCTTTGCTTTTTACGGCAATTACTTAGGGCATCAAGACACATTTTGAGACCAAAAGTATCATGAACTTGCATGAGTTGTATTTTTGACAAAAGTTTGAAATTTCCATAAAAAAGTGTGATCTTCAATCGCATATTTTTTAGAAGTGAAACCAACGTCACTTTAAAGCCTGTTTGTTTCCCAGCAAAATTATTTTTTCAGGTTTAAAAAATTCCGTGGTGAACAGAAGTTACAGAGCATTTTCCAAAATGAATTTCGTTCGGTTTTCCACTCAAGTCAGGGCTATTCCTTCTGTCTCATTTAGATCTACCCAGTCTGCTGAATATTGTGAATAGGCCTATTCATGGCCTAGTCAACAATAGTTACTCCTGATGACACTCCATCGAGTAATCCAAGGCCAGGCGGTCTTTTGTGTGAGATGAGTGCCGGTGTCACCTTTCTTAATTCCTCCTTACAATTCCTTACCAATGACGGTAGGAGAGCCTACGTAACCTCTTATGGAATTGACGCCATTTACTAACTTGACCTACGATGAATGGGACTTATTATTCCGTGAGCTTGGTCTTGGGACAATAAGGAAAGGTCAACTATAAAATAAGACTTGAACTGTTGACTGGAGTTTCGACTGAAACTTTCGAATAAATTCTTCATAATTACGACATGGGAGTTCCAATTGAAAATTTGAAAATTTATTCGTGTGTAGAAACCGGAAAGCTTTAAAATGACGTTGGTTTCGCTTCAAAAAAATATGCGATTGAAAATCACACTTTTTAATAGAAATTTCGAACTTTTGTCAAAAATACAACTCATGCAAGTTCATGATATTTTTGGTCTCAAAATGTGTCTTGATGCCCTAAATAACTGCCGTGAAAAGCAAAGGTTGATCCGCTGAAGATTTTGGGAAATATTTAAGTTTATTAGCTGTGCATTTACTTTTGATTAAGGGTGTACATGTCGTCTTCACAACTAACTTTTTCATCTTTTTATCCGGGGGGTAGTTGTCCAGGGGTAATTATGTGGGGGCAGTTGTCCAGGGGGTAATTGTCTTGGGGGCAATTGTCCCGGGGGAATTTGCAGGGGGAAGTTGTCCGGGGGCAGTTGTCTGGGGGAATTGTCCTAGACTCAGTAGGATACTTGCACCCCTCAGTACAAGTGTCCAGACTGGCCAGATTTTAACTACCTATTCAGATATTCAGTGGCAGGGGCAGCCGGCCACCTTTGGACACTTGTACTGACGAGTACTCGTATTCATACCAAATAAGCTAAATTCTGCAATAACAGCGGAACAGACCTGCGCTAAAACGCAAAATATGAATAAGCCAAATTGTAGAATATTGCTCTGAAATGTTTAGAGTGTGCTTCCAGCCCAATCAGTCTGTGGAGTGGTGTTGTTATACCATGTCTCCCCTCATCCTTGACTTAGTTACACCGTGTGTGTGTAGTTTGACTTGTAATTATCGCTAGCGTCTGGTCGGCCAAGTACCACTCAGTCGAACACTTAGAGGGTCCATACTCTGTTGAAGGCCACAATTGTCGACCACAAGCTTCTTGTAAGACATTCGGCGGCACTGGGGACAACGGTGTGATTGGAGAGTGTTCGCAAAGCCTTCGAAACGCCGACGCAAACGTTCGCTTTTCTCTTCGTGGCATCGAAAAAGGCTTAATTCATTAGGACAATAGCACCCGTCCGGTACATTAGGCTTTTTTAGCTCAGCTGACCAAAGGTCAGCGGAGCTAGTCAAATAGGTATTCAGTGGCGTCAGGGTGTCAGTCCATCTGTCCAACTATGCCCGAGAAATGCAGATTTGTGACTGTAATCCAGAAAAAAATGTGTTTTTTGCCAAATCCGCGATATTTTTAATTTTCCACAAGTACATGTACATGTACATGTAAGGATGTTTCAAGTTTTTTTGTGAGGTGACCAACTTGGTGATGCTGCTTCTTTGGCAAACATTGAATTTCATGTGTAATATTTTTTCCATGTTTCAGTTGATTGCATTATTGTTCTTATAAATCCATGGTTATCTGTCAGTGATAGTGAAGTGTTGAAGTTACATGTAGTTCTTTAACTCGGTAGAAGGACTGGCAGCTCTTGTGTCCAGTACCATTACCTGCAAGATTGTGAATTCTTAACGACTTGTCCAAGCCTCACACATTCATTCTATTGTGAAATTCGAGTGTTCTACTTTTGCACTTACATTGCATCAGTCTTTTTGATTGTTCGATTCATACCGGTGTTAATTGTTCTAATTATGTTTTAAATAATAAATGAAATTTTAATTCTTTAACAGGGATTTGAGCTTCTTTCCTCTGTTGCAAAAGCAATTGAGGGCAAAATACTGTAGAAACAGGACCCAGGCATTTCTACAGTATGCTCCTCATCTGGTGGAGTCTTGAACACTTGAAAACAGTGTTCATCCTACACCGTCTTTGGGTGTGCACAGACATGAACACCTGACAGTGGTGTACAATTGACACCAAAAGGCAGTGTACAAGCAACCCTGCAATTGAGTGTTCACTGAACGTACACCCTTCAGCGGTGTAAGTTCAACACCGAAAATCGGTATTCATGGACACCAGCTAGTAGTGTCCATCCAAAAGGACACTAGTTTTCGGTGTTGAGTGAACACCGAATAGCGGTGTTCATGGACACCAGCTAGTAGTGTCCATCCGAAAGGACACTGGTTTACGGTGTTCAGTGAACACCGAATAGTGGTGTAACCCCCCTACACCGAAAATCGGTTATGGCAACTAAGTAACTCCGATTTTCGGTGTTCATTGAACACTCGTTTTTGGTGTAACTGTTACACCGCTTTTTTACTGTGTACCATGTTTTAAGCGACAAACGAGGTATTTCAGGTAACGTGGCTTAAAACCATGTTTTTCGGCCTGAAACAATATATAATAGAGAGGTTAAGATCTTGAACGCGAACGACAAACGTGAACGGGAATGATGTCATTGTCGTTCCCGTGAACAATTCGCGTATATTTGGTTAAGAAGTGAATAGAAAGGTTAAGATCATGAACGCGAACGACAACATGAATGCGAGTGACGTCAGTATGCAGCAACCTAACTAACCCAATCGCGTTCGAACGCCGTTTCTTGTACAGGAATCCTTCCTTTAATATAGAGTTTTCGCAAAGCCCCCGAAACGCCAACGCGAACGTCTATCCTTTTGTTCGGTGCTCTGTTCGTGGCATCGAACAATGAGTTTGGCATTCGCGTTGACGTTTCGGGGGCATTGCGAAAACTCCCTATTAAGGCTGACATTCCGTCACTGTTCATCACCACCCGACTGCGTTCACGTAAGAGCTGAACGTAGAAAGAGGGTATTTGTCGTTTTCCGATGGCGCAAGAACACGTACTTCATTTTGGTTGCCTCGGTTTCATTTGTGCATGAAACCATGAACCCACGAAAGTCGTTCAATTCCATTCGACATGTGTTGGAATACCACTATGACCTATATACAATCCCTCCGCAGGAAGAGTCCGGACCTGCTGATGGCAAAGGTGTAACCGTCTGACCTCAGCGTCGGAGATTGTATAAACATAAAATACCATTGTTCGAGACACATGAACAATGCATGCCCGATTACTGAAACCACTAAATCGCGTTCACGATATGGTTACATGTAATACACTTCTTAACCAAATATACGCGAATTTTTACGGGAACGACAATGACGTCAATCCCGTTCACGTTGTCGTTCGCGTTCAAGATCTTATCCTCTCTATTGATCTGAAACTTGCTACATATATACCCCTACGTCATATGACCTACGACACCAAGTTCGGTACAATTCGACTCTTGACTTACATATGTAGCCACCTGAGCAAAAACATAAAAAGTGCAATAACTCCTGAATCAATGGACACCTCAAAATTTTTATCATAGGTGTATCTAATGAGGATACAAAACGTATGTAACGGGTTTTTGATTTGACATATTTTTCAAGGTCACTTACTAGGCCAAAGTTAAAATTTTTGCGTTTTGGTGGCACGTTTCGTAACTGCTAGGGCTACTGACCTGAAAATTGGTACATATACAGCCCTATGTCAGTTTACTGACCATACTCCACGCAGCGTTGAAATTTTTTGAAAATTTTAACACTGCCATTGGCGCTAGATCGCCATCTTGAAAATCTTGACGTCATCGTCGGTTGGCTGGTCCAGCACGTGACGCGAACTTCTTTTTCAAAATGGTATTATTTGCAGAAAACAGTATTTATCTTGTCGAAAATGAAACAGAATAACTTTATTATTACTTTATATCTACTCCCACCGACGTTTGTATCACTCTATACCTTTATACACCTATCTTCAACGATCTATATTGAAAGCGTAGGAAACGAGTGATGGGGTGACCGCTTAACAATTAGAAGAATTTCTACTCTTCCCTCCGCGCTCGCACTACTTTTCAAGATCGAAACCTAGCGCCGATACTAGTGGTGATATTCTCCGATATCACCACCTAGCGTCAAGTATGTTTACCGACGACACCAAGTTTCAGTCCGATTCGATTCTTACATGTAGCTTGGCCACCAGGTGGCAAAAACGAAAACTCAAATTCCAATAATTTCTATACTAACGTCTGGATCGTACCGGATTATCATCATCGGTGCATGGAATGAGGATACATGACACGTAACGGTTTTTTGATTTGACCTACTTTTCAAGGCTACAAAGGTCAGAGTTCAAAATTTTGTCATTTAGTTGCACGTTTCGTGGCTATATGGCCTAATGTAATATCTTTTAACTTGGTACGAGGTGTCTGGGTACCCTTTGTACCTGGACTTCAAGGCTTGCGGGGGAGCATCTCGATTTAACATTTGTCATTTGTTCTCCTGCTACATTTCGATTTAACATTTGTCATTTGTTCTCCTGCTACATTCACCCAGGTGAGCACATGATACATGGACCATATAATTTTTAAAGATCGAACACTCTTACATACACGTTGCTAGCGGTATAACAGGAGGCAGGTCGTGAGTTCACCTGTTTTATATCATTCAACGGACCATAGAGGGATATGAGGATGAGGATCAGGATTATCATGTTACCATGGTTATTTTTAACCTATCAACGAACGTTTAGCCTTTTGGCACCAATAGAACCTTTACCTAACGTATCTGGTGAGTCTTTCTGATATTAGTATTTACCTAACGTATCTGGTGAGTCTTTCTGATATTAGTATTACATGTTCAAGAATGGTTTACATTCTCTTTGGAGTAGTAAGTTACAAAAGGCCGGCATGAGTATAATGAGTGGAGACGGAAGGAATACTCGAAATTGTTAGCATGGTTAGAGAGAAAATTAAATGCGTTGATGGCATGGGCCGATGTTGTGGAATCCTCGCTCAAACATGGTATCTGAAGAATCCATTGCAAGTTCCTGAGCCTGTCATGCGCCAAACTTCTCAATCTTTTAACGACACAATACAATCTGACAGTGGCAAGTCTTTGGTAGGCGCGGATACAGAGGGGGCGCACCCGACGCACGCCCCCTCTTATTTTGTAAAATTCTTTGAGTGTGACCGAGAAATCGTCAAAGTTAGGGAGGCTTCTGATGTGAGTGGCCTGGACGCGCCCCCTCTTTTGACAGATCGTGGATCCGCCCCTGCACAGAGAAAACAAGAGGCCCATGGGCCTTGCGCGCAGCTAACTTTATAATAGTTGTTTGGAGTGGTGACTGCAGTGGGCAATTGTTTCAAAGCGGGAGAAGACATTGCGTGTAAATTTGTTGTTTATTGAGTCTGGAGGATTACAAGAGAATGATGCTTCTTATCAGGTAACTGTTAACCAGAATTAACACTGGAAATGTGAACACTCAGAGACATTACACCAGACACAACACTGGAAATGTGCAACACTCAGAGGTGTTACACCAGAATTAACAATGAAAATGTGCAACACTCAGAGATATTACACTGAGAATTAACACTGGAAACGTGCAAGACTCACAGATGTTTCACCAGAATCAGCAATAGGCCTACTGATCTGATCGTTGGCACATAACACAACAAAAAGGGCCGATGAAGGCCCGTAAAAGCACCCCTTGACAAGATGCCTACGGGCCCTTTTGTCATTGTGTTGCAAGTGGTTGAGCAGGCCAAGGTCTCAGCGGCCCTGAATAATTGCAGTTGTTCTGATTCAGTCACAGCAGGACAACAACATCATCGCATCAGGTTCACAGCAGTCTTTCAGCTTGGCCTTGGCTTGGGTATGAGATTCCAGTTGCATATTACCAGTGGCAGGCCGTGCAGTTGCTACCTTTGTATTCTAAAATACCACACTTGGTAAATTAGCAACTGTATAAAGCATGAAAGTGAAGATTTCACTGCGTAAAGATGAGCAGTGTTGTCTCTGCACAAAACCTGAAAACCATGTGATCCACTGTGCAAGAAGGCTGTTCTTTCAATTCCCTGCAAGCAGAAATCTACACGAAGTACTGTGATGTCATCAAATCCACAACATAAAATGGTGACATCATCAAGGACTGAGCATGTTCAAGTGCTAGGGGGGAAATTCAAAAACCCATGTTATTGATTTATGCAGATTACATCCCCTGCTGGAAAAATTTTGAAAAATTTGCCGCTACTGGAGGTGAGGAAAATAATAAGCAACACAATATATCAGTTACAGTTTGATTTGTTTTCTCTGGACTGAGTAATGAGGATTTTTTATTTTATGGAATACGCCCCCTGGAGAGCAGAATGTAGGTCAAATCGCGGAAATTTTTGGTTCTGTTTCGAGCCCTCCCTAGGGCCTAACACTCCACCAAATTTCAGGGCCCTGGGCCTTGCGGTTGCAAAACGTGCCAGTTTACAGACTACAGACACACACACACACACAGACGGACGCCACTCAGTATACATAATATGAATAGCTCCGCTGACCTTTGGTCAGCTGAGCTAAAAATCGATCTCCTCTCGAGATAACATGATATTCCAACTCTTGTCCCTAAAATGAGTTTCTTTTGCTACTCGAATGAACATAACTGGGTCTCCACTTGAGATGACATTGTCTCCAACTGGTTAAAATGATTCTCAGCTGTTTCCACCGGATTGTCTGTTGTCTCGAATCAAATAAACAAGTTATGTCTCCATATAAAAAAAAGGTTTCACACCCAGTGGGTTTCGAATCCAGGACCTTCTGACCACAATTCGGAGACCAGAACCACCACACCACCGAGCTCCTCATATGAGCAGATTTTGTTTCCTCTCGATTTGTTTTCCAAGACTTGAGTAGTCCCCAAAATCAGACACCAATTTTCTCCAGCTGATGCCCTGTCCCATCGACTGGAGAACTGAGAAAACTCAAAATGAGTAGATTTTGTCTCTACTTGACATGAATTCAAGGTGTGTCCTTCAGAATGTGACTCCAGTTGCAGTTGTCTCCAGTCAATGCAAGAGGGCATCAGCAGGAAAAAATTGCTGTCTCCTACCAGTCAGGAACTTTTGCCGCATCGGGAGGTGACCTTCCAATCGCAAAAACTCCCAGTCGGGAGGTAATAACCGAATCGAGTTTTCGTACACCTCCCAATTGGGATTTCAATCTACTTTTCGATTCCCAATTTTCGTCAAATATTGGGGAAAATCAATGTCACATCGGCCAGAAAATTTACTTCAGTCAGAAATTTTTTTCACACAAACCTTGATCTTTCTTTCACGTTTTCCACTGGTTACGAACGTGCGCAAATGCGTGATGTGTTGCGCAAATCGGTTTTTAGATTCTGAACTGCCTGATCGAGACATTCCTCCTGTTCAAGCACCAACATAACATGATATTAATATCCCGTTTCGGATGCAACCTCCCAGTCGGGAGACGCAAATATCCCAATCGGGAGGTGACCTCCCGATGCGGCAAAAGTTCCTGACTGCCGACTGGGTTCGAGTAGCAAAAGAAACTGATTTTAGGGACAAGAGTATGCTGGAGAATCATTTTATCTCGAGATGAGATCGATTTTGTTCTCTGTGTGTTTGGGCTTAGACTTGACATGGCCAAGGGATACGAAGACCAACGTACGGACAGCTGAAGCTGGCGGTTTAGCAAAGGCTAGATAGCTGATCCTATCGCCATCTCAACAACGATACTATCTAGGACCCAGTCAGCAGTAATTATTGTATCAGACTGTATGTTAATGTTTAGTTTTTGATTTCAAGATGAATACTCAGTCTTTGAATTTGTTGACACTCATACCAATTCTTTTCCCTGGATTCAGCAAATTTGTTCCTTAAGCCCAGCTCACACTGTGGCGACTTAGGCGGACGAATCCCTGCGAACTAGAATGAAATGGTCCATGGACCATGTGCTCACCCCTTTGGACATAATAGTGTAATGACAGAGAGAGGTATGTACATGGTCCATGGACCATTTCATTCTAGTTCGCGGGGATTCGCCCGCCTAGTCGCCACAGTGGCTTTTGGAGTGAGAAAATCCAACTACATGTATTTTCTAAAACCAAACAATCATTTTACCTGTAAACTTCCCTCTTCAGACCGTAAATTCAACCTTGCTTTGTCATGTGGTAACTAAAGATTTTTGTCATCATGATTCTTTGCAATCAACGTTGCAGTTTTGTTGAGGGTGGATTTGAACGGGAAGGATTCAAATATCAGGTAGGAATTCGAAAGAATATAGATTGTATGACAATGCATTTACTTCGGTAATAAAAACATGGACACGTAATCAGTTCTGGGGGGGGGGGGGNCACCCGGGTAGATTGTGACCCTGGAATTGTGACGGTCTTGAAACTCTCGTTACATTGTGGGCACATCTCTGTGAGTGAAGTGCAGCTGTGGTCCTTGTAGGTGCACCTTGACAGATTTATAGGCCTTTAGCTGCTTCAACTCCATGATTACTGATCCATAGTAGTCGAGTCTTCTCACCTACAACAGGAACTGCGGTTTCTCGGTAGCCGGGCGGTTTGCTGTGGCCACCAGATAGAGCCAGTGATATTTGCCACTTTTTCTTAAGCTCTCTGTACATTCACAAGCAATCTGTATCTGTTCCTCCATCCCCCTCTTGTGCACCAAAGAACACCAAACCTGACACCAAATCTGCAGTTGTTAGGTAAGAGAGGTTTGTACGAAAGCCCAGAATGCTCATTCAGAATTCAAAATTTAACTTTGAATTTTGAAGTGAGAAAATAGCCACTTCAAATTTCAAAATTCAACATTGAATTTTGGAGTCAATAATAGGGCCTCTTCAAAATTCAAAGTTGAATTTTAAAGTGAATAATAGCGCCACTTCACAATTCAAAATTCAAAGTTGAATTTTGAATTTTGAATGAGCATTCTGGGCTTTCGCACGTTTGACATTGCCGCGGTCCTGTTTCTTCTGTTGGTGATGGTCAGCATTGCTGACAAGACAAAAGATTGTTGACGTCTTGGAATCGAGGTTCTGACGCTGACGCTTTTGATGTGGTAAACCTGGGGGAGCTAGGTCCCGGTGGCTAACCAAGGTCTCTTTGACCATACAACTGCGATTTTGGTGAACTTAGAGTGCATTATATACATCGGCGTATTGTCATATCTTATTAAAATATGAAACGACATGTATGCTTTCATTCCTCGTCGACAGTGTCAGTGGGAACACAGACAAAGTTCTCAGATTTATTGACCGGACTGCCTACGTGTCACTGTTATCGCCTGTTTGTTTACCAGTAGACAGAATGACTATGATTTTCTACCTCAGAGTAGATTTCTGGTTGAAGAAAGAGAGATGTGTTTTGTCGAAGAAATTCGATGGAAATGTTTTGATCGTATATGTTCAGTATAAGTCGGTTCTGTTGGGATTCGCAAGGATGGACAGGCGAAGGGTGTCTTGGGCCGCATACAGTGCTGCCACACGAAACCGAATGAATGGCTGGAATGAGATTATTATAACTGCTGAAGGGATGAGCAATATCTACAACGTATCAGTTGTGTTCATTGTCAACAGGAAAAGATTAAAAAATCCGTCGTTGAACTAAACTCACATCCTACCACCTCAGAAAATATCAATATTAGAGAGTTTTTGATTGGCCATTTCAGGACTATTAAGCTTCCGATTACCTTTACCGGTTATCTTGCCCGGTTGATGATATTTGACTCCATTCTTACCGACAAAGATATCACAAGAAAAAAGATGTGTAAGTAAAGTCTGGCAACATCTATCTTCGACCTAATGGAATGCGGAAGTCATGTAATGTGACAGAGCTTTGCGGTTTATAATCATGCCTGTCGATCACTTGTGGTCGTTCCCCGACTGTTCGCGTTGTCCACCGGTCATTCAATAGCCGCGTGTGATTAAAGGTCCGTGGAAAATCCAACGATCAATTTCCTAGCTTCCGCATTCCATTAGGTCAAAGATAGATGTTGCCAGACTTTATCCGATAAGGGGCGAGAAATAGAGATGAAAGCTAAAGCCATTTTACATATAGACAGCTTAAGGTGTGACAGGAACGATTGTCCCTAGGAAAACTGTCCTGGAACAAAATATCCTATTGTTACATTCTAATCTCTGGCGATTGGTTTCTACAGTCATACATCTCGTCATTGAACAATAGAAGACGACACTTCTTACAGTGCGACACTCTTTACTGTTACACCGGATTTAGTTGACAAATATATTGGTCGAATAATTCCGGCTGGATGGTGGGTTAACAGAAATCCAGAAGCGTCCATGTTTTACAGAGTAGGCCAATATCGTTTTCTACAAAGAATATGTAAGGGGAATATAACATAATCCTTATATATTTTTGGTTCTATTTATACAATGTTATAGATAATAACTCGCCTTTCAGGTAATGGTTGTACTGTTTACCATTTATGGAGACATGAAGAGAGGACCTGGTATTTCGTGAAGTTTCACGATGACTTATTTTATCGGAAAAGATACAAGTCCAAGGTTCGGTCCACGGTAGAGTGCCTCTGTACATTTTCATGTTCGTCAGTAATTAGCGTCAACAAGAACACTGACGTCATGTTTTATATTCAGACAGGTACCTGCACATATTACATGTACAGAGTATCGTATTACAATGTTTGATTACAAGTTTTAACACGGAACCCACAACTAGGATGCAAGATCCCTTCTTTAAAAAAATGAACTTAAAAATCAAATCAGAACTGTGTGACATACGCATGTATGCATCTACAATCCATAAATTTGATCAATGATTGATGCTTTTTTGTCGAAAGATTTTCTGTAGTGTGGCTTCACAAAACACACCGCCTCAAATGGTAGGATTTCATTTGATCAGGCCTACTTCCAAAAGGTTAAAGCCTTCCTCAGTTTATCACTGAGTTCTTTCCATAGTCTGGCCGCCTGAACCGAGAAACCCCTGTCAGCGTGCGCCTTTAGGTGATAACTTGGGATCTCGGACATGTTTTCATGCAGTTCGAACTGGATACCTGTGGTGGGCGTTCGCCGGTGACGCAGTTGTCAGTTGCCATTAAATTGAGGCTTACGTCATGGTTTCGGGCCATTCAGGTATTGGGGGCTTGAACCCATGACTTGATTGGAAATTGTCTTGCTGGTGAATTCTTCCAACACGCATTATTTAGTGGTTTTCTTTGTGTCTCTTTAATAATAAAAAGGCCTGGTAAGCCCTGGAGCACTGTCACTCCTGCCAAACCTGTCACGGGGGAAGCAAGTCCCGATTTTCTTACTAAACTTATGTTTGATTTATACGTAGTGCTTCGAACTTAACTATGGTTGAGTAGATTTTCCCTATTCTGCCGCCGGGCCTGGGATCCGCGTGGAGGAGTCTCACCAATCTTCATTCACTTTATGCCTGTTTGACGTTAGTAGACCGTTTCCCTGGTTCTTGTCGTGAGTAACCATGTATTACATATTTTTCAACGTTCCGATATCTGCTATTGGTTTTTGCCGGTTGTTGGTGAACGCCCGTACCTCCGACCTGTCGCTTTGGGATTCTGTAGGTTGCGTCCCCATGGGCTGAATGTTGGGACACCCTGCTTGCACGGTGAGCATTGTCCTGAGGCTGAATTGCGAGATTGCCTACAGTTGTGTCGCGGTTTGGGTACTTTTTGAGATGGTGGCCCGCCGGGTTGAGTCAGCAATGTTGGGGCACCCTGCGCGGAAGGCCGCATTGCCTCGTCTGACTCAGGTCTCCCGCTCATAGGTTTAGTACATAATTCTTAATGGTTTTGCGACATGTCGGTGGTGCGAGACGTGAGCTGGTTCCTAACTCAACTGTGCCCGGAGTCCATACTGCGCCTGAAGAAATAAGCTAGCATATCTTACGCTCTATTTCTCGGTGCAGTGTTGGTTCCGTCGCGCTTTCAATATTCTAACTTCCCTCCTACTTTTGTCAATTCCCTATTAAATTTAAAAAGTCTATACAAGTATTGTGCATCTTAAGGCTTAGGGGAAGTAAACTCACTTGACGCAAAGAGGCCTAATTTTGGACATCTAAGAGGGTTTCCAGGACATATTCTCCTGAAGAAAGGCAAGAACCGCTTACCTAATCTGCTAATAATGGGCCTTTAGAATTGCTGTGAGTGACTGGCCAAGTCACCAAATCAATAATGATGCAACAAATTCAGACGTTCATCAGTTTCATTCATACAAACCTATGTTACCTCACCACTGGGAACTTTAAAAATATGATGCAACAAAGTCACAGAACATTATCTAACCTAGCCTCATACATCTTGCTATGCAAAGACATAGGCCTAGGAGCCTAACACATCGGCCTCTGTACATCCATAGTGAGCCAGAAAGTGGACCTTCTGGAACCTCTGCTTTGTGCACCATTTTGGATACATTTTACAAAATCACTCCAAAGTCTATCTTTGTTGGACAAATTTAGCAATATCTCAAAATGTTGCCCTCGGCAGGTATGTAACCTTACTTTATATGTTTGTTTGAATGTGATAACTTTATTGCCCGTTCAAGAAAATGGCTTTTCCTTTTACAACTTTTTGAAACTGAGTTTCTTACTGTAAAACAAAAGAGGGTTGCATAACAGTCGATACTGATTGATATTGAGGGTCCCTATTAAACATAAATCAAGGTGGGAGGAGTAAATTTTGAACCAGGGATCTGTAAACATGAAAACTTGACACTCACTTTTCATGGCTGTGACTCAGTGAGTTTACTTCCCCTAAGCCTTAAGCGAGGAATCCACCATTGATTTTCTAGCTGATTTTGCGTTGCGACTCGCTTTGCAACTGGGTTGCGTTGCAACTGGGCACTCGATCGCCGTAGTGGACCAGCTATACTTGATTTCCGCCAATGGAAAAGATGTGGTCAATTTCAGTCGGCAATCGGTCGGCGACCGGTGTCAGTTCCTTGTGTTCGTATTCAGTCGCGAGTCGCAGGTTGCAAAGCAAGTCGCAACGCAGAAAATCAGCAGTGGATTCCTAGCTTTATTGGCCTTAGGAGTCGTTATTCCTATCCTCAGTCACATGTTACTTAGTGTCAGGGTGTTTCCACCATTGTTTTGTCTCTGACACTGGGTCGCATGCTGCAGTGACGGTAACGGGCTGGGTTTTTTCAGTTCCGGTTGCTGTGGATCCGTATTAACGGGCCTTCGTTATAAGGTTCGTTACGCTGGAGTTTATTTCATGTTGACCTGCTGGGTCAGCTTTGATCAAAACTGCGTAGTTCATGATCAATCACCGGCCTACTTGGGATGAGATGGCGGGGGATAACATTTGCTGGAATGCCTTTGATACTCCACCGATTCCGGCGAATGTCCTCAGGTGTTTGTGTGCCGTGCCGAAGGGAGCGAGCACTAAGAACCCCTGATGTTCTCAGGATGCCCTGAACTGAGAAACCACTGTCAGCGTGCGCCTTTAGGTGATACCTTGAGATCTCGGGCAGATTTTTATCTCCGGACCTTGGAGATCACCCGGGGACGTAAGATGGGTGAGCTCCCAGCAGATCGGCTCATTCACTATTCGTGTTGAATCGGCTATTAAAGCAGCTGTATCCGATTTCCGTCCTGAATGAACGAGAAGAGGCTTGAAAAGTGTAACACTAACCTTGGTGTAGCCAGTCAAATTCGTGGGGAGAAGGAAAATATAAATGCAGGGTATAAGGAAAAGGAGCCGTTGTACATTTGTCCACTTCTTGATTCCACACCCTGAATAAAAGATGAAAAGAAAAAGAAAACTAACGGTAAAAGATTTTGATTAAGCTTGTGATCACTGTGGGATTAAAAAACCAGCCGCGGTGGTTATTAAGTTTGATAAATCGATAGAGGCCGATAGATTTCTTTGATGATAAACGCTGCAAGATTCTGTCCAAGACAAGAGCTAGATCTTTGCCTTTTCCATGTTCAGTTACATGTAGGCCAGCAAGATGGTAAAAGCTAAAGGGTGTTGGCAAGGCCTACTTGTGACATAAATATTACACTTCGCTCTATGGAGAATGCTAAGCTAAGGATTGGGCGCAGTGGGAAGAATTGATGTATTACTTGAAATGATTGGTAAGCGAGGTACCTGACGGACGGATTTTCAAAACATTCTAAGCGTAGGAACCAAAAGTAACAGGGATAGTCTGAACATGTGATTGTTTAAAACAGACCTTGTTCTGTTGTGAGTGGCGTATATCTTTCCTGTTTGCTACATTTTGATGAACGTAGACATCAGTACTGTGACAGCTGGCCGACAACAAATAAAACAAGATGGCATTGTAAATGTCTGATAGTTCCCACTTGTTGAAGAGGACTCTACAGGCACGACAGGCAGCCCGCTCGTAGCCATTTTGATGTGCTCAAATCAAATCATGTGGTTTGACCTTGACCTTGACTTCTGATCCTCAATGTCATTGCATAATCAAAATGAGAACCCTCAGTAACCTAATAGTGGGTGATATCATGCCTCTACCTCTACCACAGGCAGAGATATTTGAAATTATCAAAGTATGACCTCGACCTTGACCTCTGATCATCAAGGTCATTGCATAATCGAAATGGGCATCCTCAGTAACTAAAGTACGGGTGATATCATGCCTCTACCTTCACCACAGGCAGAAATATTTCGAATTATCAAGCTTGGATAATTTAGTTTGTACTGTACACAACGTAACTGATCATGGTGAGGAATTGGGTCTCATGGCTGACCGTACAGTCTTGTTAAAAAGTAAAAATACAGCTAATATATCAGCTAATGCCGAAGGTTCCAACCTCAACTTGTATTATATTATGGCCTATAATGTTGTTAAAAGGATCACATACGAATTTGAGGGTTTGTGACAAAATATCACTAAAATATCATGAAAATATCAAAAGCCTCATTTTTCAAAATTCTGTATTTTGAATTTAAAATCCGCGTGATATCATTCACTAGTCAATCCTATGAATTCCTGTGAAGAAATTTAAAAAAAGTCATTTCTCATTTTCCAGATATATCAGAATATCATCAGTTTTTATGAATTTGATATTTTGCAAAATTCGAGAGTTCACATATTTTCCCCTCATCAACAGTCACTCATCATGATAACATAATAGTTCATACTGATCAGTCCGTCATTTTTACTTCTATAGACGGATAATTTAACTACAGTCTTAAAATGCCCCAAAAATATAGCATGTTTTTTTTGATGATATTTTGATATTTCTTGAGAACGACAAGATATTTTTCGAAACTTTTTTTCCACAGAATTTCTTAGAAATCATCAGGGAATAATATCAAGCTAATTTTGAAATGAAAATTGGCGATTCTAAAAATTGTCTTTTTTCTTGATATTTTGAAATTCTAATATTTTCATGATAATTTGCCACAAATCCTAAATTTTGTATGTCATCATTTAGGCAACATTTTTTTTGTATATAAAAATGCTAATCTTGCCCATAAATGACCATTGGGCATCTCAGCAGAATAGGAAACATCACTGTCTTTTTATTTTTTAACAAGACTGTACACGTCGTGTGAACGGAGAGTGGACATACAAATAGCCGAGCGGTAGATTTTGAACATAACACAGCACCATGAGCATGGTAGGCCCACTTAGTTCCAACACAGCATGAACTGGACAGTCCAAAGTGTAATGCAGACCTCTTCTCCTTCACCGATAAAACAAAGAAACATTCCGATAATTATAAGATCATGCACTCTTTATGAAATTTAAAGTATAGACCTATTATCTCTTCTTTTTCTAAGCCACCCAAACACTGACACATTGCACGGCAATCACGCACATGCGCATGAGCCGGTTGGCACAGCGCTATACTCTTGCACATCTCGGGGGGGGGGGGGGGAAAGTCTGNGGGGGGGGGGGGGCAAAGTCTGTCTAGTTCGTGCGTTTCGCCAAGATTTCCGAAGTTAATGCATGACACTTACAAAATATCGCATGTTTCAAGCATGTTATACGTATTCTCAGCAACTTGTACAGGCCACACTTAGTTTCGGTGCCTTTTCAAATGAAAAAACATGACGATGAGCGTTTTGCCAAACACCGTCAGTGTTCGGGGCCACAGAAAACGATTTTGTTGTTTTTATAGATCCAACACTCTTACATACACGTTCCCAGCGATGTAATAGGAAGGCAGGTCGTGAGTTCACTTTTTTATGTCTTTCAACGGACCATAGAGGGACAGTATAAAATGAGGATCGTGATTATCCTGTTACCATGGTTATTTGTAACCTATCAACAAACGTTTAGCCTTTTGACACCAATAGAGCCTTTACCTAACGTATCGGGTGAGTCTTTCTGATATTAGTACAGTGTAGAAGTATTGTTTTTTTACATGTTCAAGAATGGTTTACATTCTCTTTCGAATAGTAAGTTAGAAAAGGCCGGCATGCGTATAATGAGTGGAGACGGAAGGAATACTCAAAATTGTCAGTGAGAAAATTAAAATGTCGATGGCATATGCCGATGATGCGGGGTTCTTCCTCAAACATGGTATCTGAAGAATGCATTGCAAGTTCCCGTGCCTGTCGCAGGTCAAATTTCTCGGTCTTTTAACAACACAATACAATGGCAAGTCGTTTGGGGCTTTAAAGGATACCTGACATGACCGAGCGACACCGAATATTAGCTAATGCTGGCGGTTTAGCAAAGTCTAGATTAGCTGATCCCACTCCCATCTCTGTAACGGCACTATCTTAACCCAGTCAGCAGAAATTATTATACCTGATTAGTGTTTATTTTCGAGATGAAGAATATGCTCAGTCATTGAATCTGTTTATTAGTTTTTAATCAGAAAATCCAGCTACAAACTCATACCAATCCTTTTCCCTGGACTCAATCAGCAAATTTGTTCCTTATGAGTCAGAAAACCCAACTATTTACTAAAACCATAACAAACCTATTACCCGTAAAATCAGACATACCAGTTCAGACTGTAAATTCAACCTTGCTTTGTCATGTGGTAAACTAAAGATTTTTGTCATCATGATTCTTTGCAATCAACCCTGCAGTTTTGTTGAGGGTGGATTTGAACGGGAAGGATTCAAATATCAGGTAGAAATTCGAAAGAATAGAGATTGCACGACAATGCATTTACTTCGGAATAAAAACATGGACATGTACACTCATGGCCAAAAGTAATATCTTCAAACCAATGGGGTTTAGAAAATTGGTCACGACACATATAGTAGTAAGTTTTCCTGGCTATCTAATGGTATCAGCGTCGAAAAAATCTGCTGAAAGCCACATTTGACAGAAGTAATTTTGTGAGGGCATGTTTTATGCTTCTTTCTTATTTGCACGATTTCATTAAAAGTTATTATATCACTGTGTTCTACTCGTTGAGGCCTTTCATAATATATCCTGTTATTTCAACTATTCTGTGTGGAAATGTGATTTTGGGGCACTTTTATCAAACTTATGTTGCCCATGCTTGCAAGGGTATTCGAAAAACCTGGACGATGGACGGTGGATGATGGACGATGGACGGCTCCTTTCAGCATCATCGATCTCCACCGCCTGGATGATAATTGTCTCATTTCCGACATACCTCCCAGCATCAACATGAATCAACATGAACTACATAGGCCTACGATAAACATGATCAATCACGCATTACAGCGTTCAGAATTACCTCTTGTCTTGTCTATACACATGTACATGTACTGGCGGGAAAACCACCGATACCTACAGCTCCTAAGTCCTTGAGAATTTACTGTGTGTCCCTTTTGAAAAGTTGTAGGGATTGGTCTTATCTCCCCAGGGTGTGCACAAAACTAAGACCTAAGACCTACAAAAGGAAGACCCCCACACTACAAAAGTAAGACCCTGTTATAAAAGTAAGACCCCCACACTACAAAACTAAGACCCTGTTATAAAAGTAAGACCCCCACAGTACAAAACTAAGACCCTGTTATAAAAGTAGGACCCCACAGTACAAAACTAAGACCCAGGCGGCACCACTGCGAATGACTTGGCCTTTAACCCCGGAAGTGAACTTGACCTGAAATGAAGGCAATAGAGGGCGTTATGAACTCTCGCTTATCTTAGTTCCAAATTCCTCCGCTAGGGGGGCAAAGTCGCGGATGATCACTCGGGAGTACTCGGCAATGTTCGGAATTACTCGGGAATCTTCCGCAATCTTCAGTTTTTCTCGAATATCTCCGTTGTTTATTAACATATTCCAATGAAACCAAGACGACCTTGAACCTTGACCTCTCACCTTCCTCGCTGACCACTCGGACACAAAAAACCCTGCAGGAAGGAGCTAACAAAGGGTCATTCATGACGGAGATACTTTTATAACAGGGTCTTAAGCCTGGCGCAGATCGACCTTGCGACTGGATGCAACTACCTGCAATGCCGTTGCCGGCAATGGTTGCGACTGGCTGAAAACAGTTGCAACTGATCAGTTGCACAAACAGGTCGATCTGAGCGGCCCGGCAACGCTATTGCCGACCGTTGCAGGTAGTTGCAATCAGTTGCACATGTTCTACTCGTTGCCGACCATTGCATCTAGTTGCATTCAGTCGCAGTCGATGTGCGCGCTCTGGCAATGAATTTCCTCGTTTGTGGTGCACATTAGACTGGTTCGTAGTTCCAACTGGCTCCGATGTTGGGACCGGGAACCAGTCTAGGTGCACAGCCATTTTGAATGTCTATCACATGACTCCCGAGTACGAGTTGTCCGTTCGGAAGACATCGACAATTTCCGTGTAGCATTCAGTTCAGTTGCATGTGTCGATGTGCGCGCTCCGGATTGAGACTGGTTTGTGCCACTTGTTGCCGCAATGACCAGTCGCAATCGATGTGCGCTGTCCGCTCACATCGACAGCGACTGTTGCAGGTAGTTGCATCCAGTCGCAAGGTCGATCTGCGCCAGGCTTTAGTTTTGTACTGTGGGGTCTTACTTTTATAACAAGGTCTTACTTTTATACAGTGGGGTCTTACTTTTGTAGGTCTTAGTTTTGTAGACACCCTATCTCCCCATTCCCGAATTGTAGTCGGTATAGCATTAATTTTCCAGCCCTTCCCAGCAATAATCCCACTGTTCGGCTGTTTGCCGGAAATGTCCCAAGGCGTCAAACTTGCCATGCAAAGAGAAAATTCGTGAAAATGACGAAATGCACCCAGGATGATATTTTATGAATCTTGCACGATATACTTTGATTTGGTGCAATTTTTCATTTAAATTCTTGCGGCGTATTTTTTACGTCTTGGAGGTAGGTATGTCGGAAATGCGACAATTATCATCCAGGTGGTGGAGATCGATGATGCTGAAAGGAGCCGTCCATCGTCCATCATCCACCGTCCATCGTCCAGGTTTTTCGAATACCCTGCTTGCAACACCTTGAACCAATGGTCATGCTGATAGATAATGAAATTGTCCATGGACCATGTGCTCACCGGGTTGGACATAATAGTCCAATGACAGAGGGAGGTAGATATCAGTTATGAGCAATCTCGGTCAAGTCATTCGCAGGTAGGACTTCGATGATTTTTGGGTTATGCCACCTGGCGGTCATATTGGATGTCCGATCGGGCCGAAACTTCACATGGACATAAAGGTCATTTGCAGGGGGCCACATAGCACACTTGAGCGCTTTGGGTTAAGGCGTTCCTGAGTTACACCACTTTCATGATTTTTGGGTTATGCCACCTGGTGGCCATGTTTGAAGTCAAATCAGGCCGAAATTTGACATCTAGATGGAGGTAAATATCAAATTTGAGCACTATGCGTCAAGCCGTTCCCAAATAATAGCACTTACTTGATTTTCAGGTTACGCCACCTGGCGGCCACACTGGATGTCCAATCGGGCCGAAACTTGGTATTTTTAAGGTACCCTTCCAATACATGTTTATGCAAAATACGAAGTCGCTCAGTGAAATAATGACATACTGTGGCATGTTCGTCACTCTTGTCGAACTTTGACCTCTGTGACCTTGAAAAGTAGGTCAAATCAAAAACCCGTTAAAAATGTCATGTATCCTCATTAGATACACCTATGATAAAAATTTGGAGATGATCCAGTCATTAGTTCAGGAGTTATTGCACTTTTTGTGTTTTTGGTTTTGGCCACCTGGTGGCCAAGCCAACAATCGAATCGGACCGAAACTTGGTGTCATGGGTCATCTGACCTAGGGCTATGTATGTACAAAGTTTCAGATCAATAGCCCCAGCAGTTACGAAACGTGCCCTGCTAATGGAACACGACGACGTCGGACGACGCCGGACGACGGACGCTTCACCATCGTAATAGCTCACCCCGGTGAGCTAAAAATCAAAGGCCATTGAATAGTTTGTACATGGATTGACGGGGTGTCAACAGGCTGTGAACTGGTTAACTAGAAGGAATCCAATGAGTGGATGCAGCCTGTTATGGAAATTGACCCTGCATGACAAACAAGACCTTCATGCAAGACTGGGTTTCTTTACTCACATTGTCAACGAGAAGCATCCTGAGAATATCAGGCGTTCTTACTGCTCGCTCCCTTCGTCACCGCAGACAAACCCCTGAGAGCATTCGCCACATTTGCTGGGTTAGCAGGCGCCGAAGTAAAGGCGCCCAATCAGCGAACGCCATTTCTGAGTCACCTCAAGATGACAAGCATTACACGTAGATTGCATCGTAGTGTCACGCACAACACAGTGCTGAAGTACGGTACCTCAGCTTCCCCACCTCACCCTAACTAGAGATCAGTTACACGTATACATGTATAACGGCCCTTGTAATATTCACAGCCAAGCAGCTGACATTGGTCGCCGACCAATTAACCTATTTACACTGCTGGATTCAACACTAGTTGAGTTCAGCCTATCCTACATTCATCGCACAGAATGTATATCATTCTCAGGCCACACGTCGCCACACAGATACGCAGCTGGTATCATTTCATGTTGACCTGCTGGGTCAGCTTTGTAACCAGCGTAGTTCATGTGTACTGTTCATTGGCCAACTTGGGATGAGATGGTGGGGATGAACATTTGCTGGAATGGCTTTGATACTCCACCGATTCAGGCGTATTCTCTCAGGGGTTTGTGTGCGGCGACGAAGGTAGCGAGCACTAAGAACGCCTGATATTCTCAGGATGACGAGAAGTGACAACACTTATTTTTCATTCACCGCCACAACTCACAATAGTGCAGAGGCCTGTGTCAAAGGTGTTGCACGCGTGGCCAAAAATATTTTGATAAAAGTGCCTCAAAATCACATTTCTACAAAGAATAGTTCAAATTTGGTGATATATTATGAAAGGCCTCGATGAGTAGAACACAGTGATATAAAAAAAATTGAATGAAATAATGCAAATAAAAAAGTAGCCAAAAACATGCCTTTACAAAATCCCTTCTGTCTAATGCAGCGTTCAGCGGAAATTTTCGGTTGTCAGACAAATGCAGACCAGCAGACCAGCAGACTGCAGACTGCAGACTGCAGACCTATGGGTGGTTATATCAGCAAAAAGTAGACTTTGACAAAACAGATCGAGATGGAGGTTACAAAATCAGAGACGTGCTTTTAGAAAACAGATATGTTCGTTAACAAAACAGAGACGTTTAGCTGTGATTTGGAGTCGTTCACAAAGGAGACGTTGGATGCTACGAAAGAGTCGTTAACAAAATTTGGAGACGTGTCTTATCAGAGATAGTCACATTTCTCAAACGTAGCAATAATTTTAAATGGTACGCCATACACAGATGTGGACATGATTTGGAGCCGTTCATTAATGTGACGTTGGGTGGCGCTCGTTGCAGTTAAAGGTGAAATACAGGCCTTATAATGCCCCGTCCAGACAAATTTTAATGAGGTCGAATTTGGGTGGATGTTAGTGCAATACAGTCCAATTGTCGGATGAAGTATCTATTTTCGGACGGACGCATATTCTGAGCTTGTGT
>NMRB01001302.1:64536-99709 GCA_002633025.1 Notospermus geniculatus
GGGGGGAATTGTCCTCGGGGGGCAATAGTCCAGGGGGGAATTGTCCTCGGGGGGCAATGGTCCAGGGGGGAATTGTCCTCGGGGGGCAATAGTCCAGGGGGCAATAGTCCGGGGGGCAATTGTCTGGGGGGGGAATTGTCCTAGAACCGGTGCTGGTCGGCATTGCTGACCTCGGAGGAGTTATTTGATATCTTTCAAAATTGAGAGACTGGGGTTTTAGATATGATGATGCTGGAGGGGCCAGGCAAACCAGAGTGTCAAGTGTTACCTTAAACTGCGATGTTGGTGTACTTAAAGCCATACAATCCCCAAAGCCACCAACGATCCTCAGCCATCAATTCGTCTATGATATTGGTAACATCTTTTATACTGTAATTTGCAAGTGAATATCTGTGTGTTTTTACCTGCACTGAATTATATTGTGATGTTAGAAAAAGAGAGGAAATAAAGTATAAATTTAGCCATAATTAGGTTCGAATTTATGGTGAAAATGCCTTGTCCAATCAGTGCTGGCCTTTTATACTGCTTCGGCATAGTGTTTGTTATGATGTTGGATAGAACGGCAGTTCTGATTGGTCCAGAACTTTGGTTTGAACCAAAATGGCAGTTGAGTCAGAACCACAGATTAATTATGTTGAAATATCGCATTTTATAATCATTATTGGTTGCATTTTTCCCACTTTGGCAACTTAATCCTGCGTATAATAATATTATACATTGATATGCTGTAATGTTTGATTGAAATTTCAAACTGATAATGTATTCTATTTTTGACTGAAATAGCTTGTAGATCAACTGCTGACTTCGGGGATTGTATGGCTTTAAATTGCATACATACGTCGGTGTACAGTCATTTCTCATAGATATATGAAATGATATGTATGCTTTAAGCCCAGGTCACACTGTGGCGACCTAGGATGGCGAATCCCCGCGAACTAGAATGAAATGGTCCATTGACCATGTGCTCACCCCTTTGGACATAATAGTGTAATGACAGAGAGAGGCATGTTAGGCTACATGGTCCCTGGACCATTTCATTCTAGTTCGCGGGGATTCGCCCGGCTAAGTGGCCACAGTGTAACACAGGCTTACATTCCACTTCAACAGCGTTATTGGAAGAACACAGTACGTTACATCAAACTTGTTTGGCAAAGTGCTCAGATTTATTGACCGGACTGCCCGCGTGTCACTGTTATCGCCAGTCCGTTTACCAGTCGACACAATGACCATGATTTTCTACCTCAGGGTGGATTACTGGTCGAATCAAGTGAGATGTGTTTTGGCGAAGAACTATTATGGAAATGTTTTGGTCGTATATGTTTTGGTTAGGGGGGTCGTGCTTGAACTGGCAAGAATGAATAGGAGGACGATGTATTCGGCCACGTACTTTGCTGCCACACGAAAACGAATCAATGGCTGGAGTGAGATTATTATAACTTCTGAAGGGATGAGCAATATCCACAACGTATCAGTTGTGGTTATTGTCAACGGGAAGAAATTAGGGAATCCGACGATGACACAATACTTGTATTCTGTCAAGAATTTAGAAAAAATCAATATTACATTGTTTTCGATTGGCCATTTCATGACGCGTGGGTACGAGAATACCTTCACCGGGTATCTTGCCCGGTTGATGATATTTGACTCCATTATCACCGATAAAGATATCACTAGAAAAAAGATGTGTAAGTATACCCTGATAGCAAGGACACGTGGAAATTACGTGAAAAAAACGTGAATGCCTGACCTGGAAATCACGTCTAAAAAGACGTAATTCCAACGTTGATCTGCTCATGGGAATTAGACTAGTTCCTTGTCGTTCCTCTACGTGACGCTACGCTACTACACTATAACGACAAGCACGGACCACCATTTTGTATTGAATTAGTCGGAATTCCGCCTAATTCATTTTTCCACATCTGCGCAGCTTTCTGCGCAGGTTCTTATGCGTGGAGATGATTTTTGTGCGTGGAGAGTGGAAATGTTCTAAATATAGCCTGGTACACGTGCATTTTGACGGTTGAACTACATGAACTGACCACTGACGTGACAGCAGCTGGATTAATTATGTTCGACTGTTACTGGGGTTGGAAACTGGTAAGTTTACGAGGGATGAGGCGTGAGTTTTTTCACGGTATGTTGTATGTAGGCATACTGGGAGTCCTTTGTTTTTTCGTCTCGTTTTTGTGAGGGCAGATAGGCCTAAACTCTGCATGCAGTGCACACAGCAGCAGCAGTGCACAAGTGTGCCGGTGTGGTAGGCCTTGCTTGCATCCATCACATACCTCCCCCACTCTGGCGGGTAGTCCTCCTCCTGGAGTGCGATTAGGCCTAGATCATGAGATAAACTCCAAGAAAATCTGCGGAACAAAGCAGGGTTTATTGAAACCGAGACACAGTTGCTGGGAAATACCCCAAAGAGTGCTAAAAATAGAATGTACTACGTCATCAATATGGTTCAAAATGGCGCCCCGTTCCTGTCTTTATATTTTCAGCCATCTATAAAGACAGGGTACCAGTCTACATGGGAATCACGTGGTTAGCACGTCGTTTCTTCACGTGAATATAGCATGAATAAGACGTCTTTCCAACGTGACACGTTTCTGCAATTCAATCATTTGACGTCGTTTCCACGTGATTTCCACCTGTTTATCAATCAGTTTCCATTGCATTTTCAACCACTCGTGGTGTCGGCTTTCAACCAGTTTTCAACCAGTGACTTTTTTTCAGATATTAACCTTTAAGTTGTAGTATGGCAGGAGGATTATTCCTGATGATCAAAAAACCCTGATCAGGGGACTCTGTTAGGCCGAGTCGGCCGCAACAGTGAAGTCGCTACACCATATTGAGAGTTAATGACGAAGGTTGCATTCAAATTTCTTGAAAACTTATGTGGTGTAGGTCACGCATCGTTTCCTAATATTTTAACACTGATTAAAATTATGAGGATAGTTTATGGTACCAACTAATGCCATTACAATGTTGGTATTAGTTGTCCCAATGCTTTAATATACCACATTTTTCATTGCGCTGATTAAATTTTAGGATTTGTATTAAACAATATTTGACGTCTTTCCCACATGATTTCTACGTCTTGTATAAAAAATGTTTTTTTGGGGTTCTAATGGGTTTTTTATTTTGTTCATTGTTATGCTTGTATTCATTATTAACATTATTATTAATATTATTATTAATATTATCAACATTCACAAAAACATTGACTTTTTGAAACTTGTCTTTTATGACACGTAATTTTGATGTGATCATTCAACGTATTTTCAACCACTTGGGTGGTCGTTTAAAACTGGTTGAAAACATGACGTGACTAAAACGTGACAACTCGTTTTTTACACATGAGGGGCATAAAAACGTCGAATAATCACGTGAAAAACACGTTGAAAACTTGTCGTGAAAAAACGTGTGACGCCGAGTTTGACCAGTAATAACCAGATTGCCACGTCTTTTAGACGTCATCATGCTGTCAGGGATATGCGGTGAGGGGCGAGAAATAGGGATGATATTTTAAGCCATTTTAACAAGTCTTCATACAGCCAGTATCCGGCGTGATGATTGTTCACTTCTCTTAATGACCAAAACCTGGTTTAATTATTCCCTCGAGAAAGGTGTAATGAATGAGAATGCCTCCCGTATGATAGTGGCCGCTTTATTGTGAGGCGGACACTCAAAAACTGAGAGTAGACCTGTTGCCTCCCCCTCCCCCCCCCCCCCGTTGTCACATTGCGGCTGAATCCATCAATATTTTGTAGGGACAGGGGCACTGTCAAACGGGGGTAGTGAACAATATTACATAGGTCTGATTGAATGATGCCGCTTAATCCGTAAATTTATTGTTGGGGGACATCACATATCTGGGCACCCTGAGAATCTCAGGTCATTTCGTTCGTATCTTCCCTGAATGCCCTGAGGACATCTACCCCGTTTCGGTGGATTAGAGGGAGATTCCCTCGTGTCCCAGTTGTGTAATGTCGTCAGTTGTTGTAATTCAATTACATGTCGATGTTTTCAAGNGGGGGGGGGGATTGGTGTAATATAACCGAATATCGCGCCTAGTGCTACACCTTTTCACATACATCTGGTATAACGAGTTACCGGTTACCAGTCTCTTTAGAATTGTATCTCATTCCATAATCTATGCAGACAGCTGAATGATAGCTGCCCGAAACACATGAATTCGATCGTATCGTCGTGTTTTGAACGCATGAGGAACTTTGGAAATGTCGCCAGTACATCGTCTTGCCGCTTGATGTCACCTGCTACCGGTCCTGGTTTGCGTTGTGTTTAGGCCTACTCCGGTTCTGTAACTTTGTGGTTGTTAAGTCGCGGATGATCAGCACTGAGTTCTTTAAAGCTGACGTGAATGAACAAAAACCACAGCGCCACAGTATGGTGGTCTGCAGAAGTGCGAACGCCCTTCGGAGTTTCTCCAGAACATGATAGACTACCGCCTATTTGGTGGCGCCACTGTATTCAATCTCAGGCTTTCAATCGAGACACATCAAGAGATAGTGTCCAAGTGACAGATAGACTGATAGACTTAGTAGGCCTACGATCGGTAGGAACCTGAGTATGAGGTTGGTCAGGGTTCTTTAGTGTTTGCGCCCAGTTGATATATATGGTACATGTGCAATGGCGTAAACTTCGGCATCAACAATAATACACCACTCGTCTGAGTTTCAGAAACTCCAATTGGTACCATTGCAAACATGTTGGATATAAATCTTATTTGATTTCTTTTGCCATAGTTTCGTTATTTGAATATATTTTCACAGAAATGCAATGTACAGGCATTGACAGATGTTTATCTACACTTTGTATATTGAATATTTCAAATACTACCGAACCAATTTTGATGTGGTTTGTTGCATATGAAAGGAACACCTGTTGGTCACATTCCTGCATCAAAATTTTGGAAATTTCGAAATATCAAAATTATGTAATTGCTTGTCAGAAAAAATCTCAAAAATCAACACCTTTTAAATTGTGATTTTATTTTCATTTTTATAGTAGTTCTGACAGAATGGAAGTTTCTAAGGATTTTGGTGCTAGTTTCATCAAAATCTATCGAGTGGTTACTGAGATATTTGAGATTATCAAAATTTTGATATTTTGAGATTTTCTTGTTTTTCAAGAAATTTTCATACCATTGGATAAAGCTAACATCAGATAATAGGTTTATATTATTTTGAAACTTTTTGGGCTTAACTGTGCAGAAATATCGTAATATAAAAATTTTGATATTTTGAAAAATGTGCGTAAATTCCAATCATTTCATGCAAGTCACCCAAAATTTCATAATTTTATGATTTGAGGTCAGCTCTATCTACTGACACCAGAATTTTTTGAAAAATCGTGAAAATCTCAAAATATCAAAATTTTGGTAATCTCAAATATCTCAGCAACCACTCGATAGATTTTGATGAAACCAGCACCGAAATCCTTAGAAACTTCCATTCTGTCAGAACTACTATAAAAATGAAAATAAAATCACAATTTAAAAGGTGTTGATTTTTGAGATTTTTTCTGACAAGCAATTACATAATTTTGATATTTCGAAATTTCCAAAATTTTGATGCAGAAATGTGACCAATACGTTTTCCTTTCATATGCAACAAACCACATCAAAATTGGTTCGGTAGTATTTGAAATATTCACGATACAAAGTGTAGATAAACATCTGTCAATGCCTGTACTTGGTCTGAGCAGTAATACATGCATGACTTGCGCGATGTGTGTGTATTTGTAGAAAGAATATTTAATTGATTACGATAATTATGGTCAGAGGAATAAAATAAGAATTTTCCTCAACGTATATGTAATGATATCTGATGACGTTGATGTACGTCAAATGAGTGTTGTATTGTTTTTGAATACATAAATGTTTTCAACTGGGGCTTGGATAACACCATAAATGTCAACAAGAAGTGAATACTATAGAATGGTGATCAGCTTTCCTCTCTGGTTCCGAAAGAACATAACGCCTTCGACCTGCTGACGTCATTGGGACGCCATCGCTCGACGTTACTGCATTGACCGACTCATGGAGAATACAGTGGCGCCACCAAATATGCTGGTAGTCTATCATGTTCTGGAGGTGCTTTGAAAGTGCCTCATGGTCGTTTGTATTTCTCTTGACCACCACCGTGGCGTGGTCTGGAATCTCCAGTTTTTGTTCATTCACGTCAGCTTTAAGTAGCTTGTGATGGCCTCGGTCGTACTTAGGCCTACCAGGGCCAATAATGACCAAGACGGGATAGAAGCTTTGCTGTGATTGGCTGGATTCGGCGGAGTCCAGTGCTCTGCTGCTTCCCCACCAAAACGCGAGAAGTGGAGTGCGAGGATATCGGGGGGGGGGGGGGNGGGGGCATTAGATTCAATCACGCTGGCTTTGATCGACAAAATTCTTTTGGTCGAGCAATAGGATTAACCGAAATCCATGCATGTTTTTCAGAATATCAGTCATTCTATAGGACCTCGCCTTTCAGGTAATGGGTGTCGTGTTTACCATTTATGGAAACATGAAGAGAGGACCTGGTATTTCATGAAGATTGACGATGACCTGTTTTATCGGAAACGATACAATACCAAGGTTCGCTCCACGGTAGAGTGCGTCTGTACATTTTCATGTTCGTCAGTAATTAGCAATAAGAATACTGACGTCATGTTTGATATTCCGACAGGTACCTGCACATATTACATGCACAGGGTGTCATATGAGCATGTTTAAATAAAAGAACACTGCACCCAGCGACAGAAAAATACTTTTAATGTTCAAATCAGAATTGTGTGACGTACATGTAGGCTACATGTATGCATTTACAACCCGTAACTTTGATCAATGATAAATACGTTTTTAATACCCGGTAATGAACATGATGATGACAAATTATCCTTTCTATCGGAAGATTTCCTTTTATGCGGTTTCACAATATACACCGTCTCAAATGATGGGCCTTTTTCAGATTAGGCCTACATATACTTCCAAAAGGTTGAAGCCTTACTCAGTTCATCACTGAGTTCGTTCCATAGTCTGGCCGTCTGGACTGAGCACGGTGACTTTGCACCATTCCCTCTTACCTACTACTATAATATACAGGTGGAGAAACATATGCTTACGGAAAATGTACTACACATACACAGGACCCGATTTTCAGGCACCGTTTTCAACCCCTAAAAAAAACGAAATCACACCTTCCAATACATTTTGGTAATCCGCAAAGATTGTATTTTCACAACAGAATAATAAAATTAGAAATTCAACAAAGTTTTGGGAGTAATCCATTCACTTTGATCCGCGGATACATTTGGGTCCCAGTCTGCCAAGATGGCCGCCATGTCGACACTGACGTATTATGGCGTTAGTTTAGCAATCTCCCGCTGGGTGACCGAAATCGACCTAATTCAATGTAATTCGGGCGGCCATCTTGGCAGACTGGGACCCGAATGTATCCACGGATCAAAGTCTTCGAATTTCTCCCCAATCTTCACAAGAGTGATAATTTTGAGAGTGTGCCATTAATATACAGTGTATTCGGACTACAGAAATGTATTGCTATGCATAAGTAGCGTTTTATTTTACATGAAAACGGCACATGAAAATCGGGTAGAGTGTATGTGTAGAACATTTTCCAGAAGCACTTGTTTCTCCACCTGTATATTATTAGGTAAGAGGGACTGAGAAAGCCCTGTCAGCGGGCGGCTTTAGGTGTTACCTTGGGATATCGGGCAGATTTATCTGCCGAACTCAGAGATCACCCGGGGTGAATGATGGGTAGAGCTCCCAGCCGACTGTCTTATTTCCCTATTCTTGTTGAATCGACTAAGCAGCTGTATCCGATTTCCTGAATGAACGAGTCAGGGGCTTGTGAGGGGCTGTTAGGTTTAACACTGAAGGAAAATATATGCAGAATCTTAGGAAAAGGAGCCGTTGGTTGTCCACTTCTTCATTCCCCACCCCAAATAAGAAATGAAAACAAAACAGAACAAATCCCTTCCTCTACCCCAAATAAGAAATGAAAACAAAACATAACAAATCCCTTCCTCTAAATACACTGGAATGGACAAAGCCAATGTTAAAGGAATTCGATTAAGCTTGTGATCACTGTGGGGTTCAAAAAATAGCGCTTGCTATTAAGTTTGATGAATCGATAGCGACCGATAGATTTCTTTGATGATAAACGCTGCAAGATTCTGTCCAAGACAAGAGCTAGATCTTTGCCTATTCCATGTTCAGTAAAGCATGGAGCACACGAGCGATTTTTTGAGCGATTTTGTAGGCGACTAGCCTTGCGACTACAGGGGCGACTGAACATATTTTTAGTTTTTTGACTCGTTTGCGACAAATGCTTCACTGAGAGATCAGTGATGTCGCGGATGACATAAGTGATCGACCTCAAAGGTAATTATCGCATGCGACCTAGTAGTCGCATCGGTAGTCGCCCCCATTTTAGTCGCTCGTTGCGCCATGCTTTACATGGAGGCCAGCAATATGATAAAAGCAAAAGTGTGTTGGCAAGGCCTACTAGTCACATGAATATTACACTTCGCTCTATGGAGAATGCTAAGGTAAGGATTGGACGGAATGGGCAGAACTGATATTACTTGGAATGATTGGATAGCGAGGTACCTGACGGACAGATTCAGAGCGTACGAAGAGCCATTCATTTACCCCGACGAAAGAACCAAAAGCCATAGGGATAGTCTGAACATGTGATTGTTTAAAACAGACCTTTTTCTGTTGTGAGTGGCGTATCTTTCCTGTTTCCTACATTTTGATGAACGTAGACATCAGTCCTGCGACAGCTGACCGACCAACCAAACATCCTCACAGAGTCACTATAAAATTCTCTAATGTTTGAAGTGACACATTGAAGACGAAGGCAGGAGGCAGGTGATCAAGATAATGAAGCTGATGAATTTAAAGAAACTTTCAGGCTGCAATAACATGTGTGCGAATGCGTAACTATTTTATTCTTCAACGGGAGATTGATTTCAGCTGCACTTCTCTGAATTGTCTTCGACAGTCATATCATATTAAAATGCTGCTATTCAATATTTAAGACATAGCGTGCCTCGACAAGGGACTGGACTACATCTTCCTTTTGGTAAGTACAGGGTGTCTCAAAAAATGTTACCATTTTGATTTGATAACTAGTCGACATTCTTTGGAGTAAATATTTCTGATCATCTTTCCGTGAGACGCTCTGTAGCTCCAAAGATATCTAAGACGGGCTACTACAGAAAAAATGCCATCTTAGATTAGTGGAAAGTGGACATACAGATGGCCGAGCGGTAGATTTTGAACATAATACAGCACGGTACACCTCACGGAAAAGGTCCACATTCACCTAATAATTTTTATTAGCCAACCTTTCTGACCTTTCCTTTGCTCCGCCCCATGACCATTGAATGATAGATATAAATGACAATGCCTTGAGGTTTATGTTCTGGAGGAACCAGCTACTATTATGCAATAAGATTTAGAAGAATTATTCTTTGTGACTGCATAGAATACTCAGAGGTATACTGTACACAGTGGTTTGCATATGGTTGGGGTATTATGCTCTGGTGGGATTTGAGCTAGAAGGAAAGCTGAAGTTTGACTTTTCTCAATGCTTCCAGCAAAGAGAAAACCAGACTTAATTAGATCAGGAGCTGGCTCTATTTATTTATGTGAAAAGGATAAAAAGTTTTGACCCATATAAGTCAAACGTCTCTACCTGATGCATATAAATCACCATTGCTGGCAGCTTGACTCCTGTGCGTTTGACCCTCACACCCTTTTTAAAGGGTTCCAAAAGTGGTTTTAATTATGTGAGCACGGTCATAGAAATTAACCATACGGGCTTGTGGGCTGATGATGTGGCATCATGAATTTGTCAATGCCAGCAACTTCAGGCTGAACCCTTGTGAGGACAGTGACCCTTTTTAAGGGGCCAAAGACCCAGTTATTTATGCGAAGGCGGTCAGACACGGGGTTAAGTGTTTTTAGAAGCTGGAAGGCCCTAATGTTGGAAAACTAAAGTGCCAGCAAGTTTTGGGTGTGCAAAACTCTTGCCAGCAAGACCCTTTTTAAGGGGTCAAAAAACCAAAATATTTATGTGAAGGCGGTCAGGCATGGGGTAAAGCTTTCTTGGAAGCTGGAAGGGCCTACTATTGGAAACCCAAAGTGCCAGCAAGTTTTCGGTGTGCAAAACCCTTGCCAGCAAGACCCTTTTTAAGGGGTCGAAAAACCAAAATATTTATGTGAAGGTGGTCAGACATGGGGTAAAGCTTTTTTAGAAGCTGGAAGGGCCTACTATTGGAATACCAAAGTGCCAGCAAGTTTTGGGTGTGCAAAACCCTTGCCAGCAAGACCCTTTTTAAGGGGACAAAAAGCAAAATATTAATGCGAAGGTGGCCAGACACGTGGTTAAGTTTTTTTAGAAGCTGGAAGTGCTTATTATTGGAAAACCACAGTGCCAGCAGGTTTTTACTGTGCCGAACCCTTGCCAGTAGGGCCATTTATGAGACATACATGTATCATTTCATTTCTTTCTCCGATTCTAAATATAGATTTCCTGGAAATTGACTAACTGCAGGATTTTTGATTGGCCTATGCCTCACTGTTTGAAGTGTTTCTGTGGGATAGAGGCCACAATGAACGTTTGAGCATTGGACCTGTTCCAAGTAAAGAAAAATGTTAAGAATTAAGGATAAGTTGTTAAGGTTGTCCACCCGTATGCACCAATGAAATACAACCACTGTTATGGTTTAACTAGGTTTGAGTCTGGCTCAACAGTTTGATCCTCGTGCACCAACGTGGCTCAGTTTTAATCCGAGTTTGAAACCAGAGATCAGCGTAAACCACCCAAGGGTAGGTTTAAACCCGGATCAAATCATGCTTCACAACGGCACAATTTTTGCCCGATTTTTTGCGTTTTTCAACATGCCTTTCAGTTGCTTCACACTTCTTTTGCACACATTTGTTCCGTTAAACTAAGTGCAATTTGTGGCCAACACGGTTCCTTTTGAGCATTTATTGAGCCAGTTATACATTTATCCTCTGTTACATGTGTATTTTTCTCAGCGAGATCCGTTAGGATACTCTTTTCGACATCCGAAAATTTTTTGCCTCTTTTCGGCTCGCCATCCATTTTCCGCTGTGGAATACAGCAGAAATGCACGGGCGAAGGCAATTTCCACTGATCATACCTCAGCAGAAATGGATCCCCACGCCGAACAAGCAAAGTGAGATTATGTCCACGGAAAACTAGTTATGATACGGGTCAGGACTCAACTGAACTGATCTTGGTTTAGTTTCATTGCGGAGAGGTTGGTGCAGGTTCAAATCCCGATCGGTTGAACCTACGTTAAGCATTAAGGCTCTGGTTATAGTTTACGCCATGATTTGAACTTCGTTGGTGCAAACGGGCCGTCATGTACGATGTGAACCATTTCAGCTGCTTGGGCATGGCTACAGGTATATCGTAAGGGCAACTGATGGGGGTGGGGGCTATAAACTGATTATTGTCTCGGCTGACTAAAACTGAGCCACGTTGGTATACGAGGATCAAACTGTTGAACCAGACTCAAACCTAGTTAAACCGTCTAAAAAGCGAGAAAGAAATGAAATGATATAGTGTATGTCATAAATGGCCCTACTGGCAAGGGTTTGGCACAGTAAAAACCTGCTGGCACTGTGGCTTTCCAATAGTAAGCCCTTCCAGCTTCTCAAAAAACTTAACCACGTGTCTGGCCACCTTCGCATTAATATTTTGTATTTTTGTCCCCTTAAAAGGGTCTTGCTGGCAAGGGTTTGGCACACAAAAAGCTTGCTGGCACTTTGGTTTTCCAGTAGTAGGCCCTTCCAGCTTCTAAAAAAATTAACCCCGTGTCTGACCACCTTTGCATAAATATTTTTGGTTTTTTGAACCCTTAAAAGGTTCTTGCTGGCAAGGGTTTTGCACACCCCAAACTTGCTGGCACTTTGGTTTTCCAATAGTAGGCCCTTCCAGCTTCCAAAAAAGCTTTACCCCATGCCTGACCGCCTTCACATAAATAGTTTGGTTTTTTGACCCCTTAAAAAGGGTCTTGCTGGCAAGGGTTTTGCACACCCAAAACTTGCTGGCACTTTGGTTTTCCAACATTAGGGCATTCCAGCTTCTAAAAACACTTAACCCCGTGTATGACCGCCTTCGCATAAATAACTAGGTCCTTGGCCCCTTAAAAAGGGTCACTGTCCTCACAAGGGTTCAGCCTGAAGTTGCTGGCATTGTCAAATTCATGATGCCACATCATCAACCCACAATCCCATATGGTTAATTTCTATGACCGTGCTCACATAATTAAAACCACTTTTGGAACCCTTTAAAAAGGGTGTGAGGGTCAAACGCACAGGAGTCAAGCTGCCAGCAATGGTGATTTATATCCATCAGGTAGAGAAGTTTGACTTATATGGGTCAAACCTTTTTATCCTTTTCACATAAATAAATCGAGCCAGCTCCCGGTCTACAAGGTGAGTATACGCCGCTAATGTCGGCTGGCCAGTCAACTGTGCTCCGACTGGGGAATTCCCAGAATTGATTTGGTGAATCTGCAGCGACATCTATAAAATCTCGACGGCGATTTGAGGAACTATGACAATAGCACACATGTTGCCTGCCACTGCCTGCGGCACGGGGCTGACAATTGCATCTTCAGAGCGGCCGTTTGAATGGCGGGCTTTGAGGGAACCTGAGTGACTGTTAGGCCTAATGGGTTGGGGGACAACTGCCCTATGCAGAAATACATACCTCCTGCTTTTCTTCAGCAGCATCCATTTTCATGAAGTCGAAGATGAATCGGAATCAAGAGAATGTGACCTAGAATCGGCACGGACGTAGCCTAGGCCTATATATCGTCAATCATAAATGTTATTGTTTCTAAAGAGGAAATGATTGGTTATGATTCTTTCACCTGAAGAAAGTATTAAATTGTTGTTTAGTTTTGTGTTCTTCTCATTGTTCTTTCGTGTATTATTGCACTTGCGCAATTATGAAGATACGCCGAAGTCGCATATTTTATGCAAATCTGATTTGCATAAAATATTCGCGGGACCCAGCCAGTGGTGACCTTTCACCTTTCAGTGTGTCAATCAAATGCTTCTTTCAGTTGAACCTTGGAGGATTTCCTCCAAGGTTGAACTGAATGAAGTTTGTGTGTATATGTCATTATTTTGATCTAATCTGACAAAGAACAAACAGGATGCTGGCGACGTGAGCGAGGCCTACATTGTGACTGGGCGGTATATTTTAAACATGTGTACACGAGTGAGTGTGGGAGTCATCTGGTCATCGTCATGACCATGTGACAGATGTATTGAATGGATGCTGGCGGCGGCAAATGCCGACATGCGATCGATGGAGATCAGATGTTTTATGTCGGCTACACGAACCAGGATCGTCAATGTGGAGGGAAAAAAGGGATTTTTTTGGAAGTGATTGTTTGATAAAATTACTACTCCAGAAGCCAGGAAAACGCGTCTGAGGCCCCCCTCAATTCAAATTTTTCTGGGGGAGGGCCCCCAGACCCCCCTTCTCGCCGGAGGTCCGGCCGCCCGACCTTACCCAAACCCTGTGGAGAACACTGGACATCACGCCGTCAAAACATCTGTGTACATTTATCTACAGTGTACACAATTTTCCACGAGATTTTCCCCTGAGCCGAACATATGCCAAAGACGTGTTGTCATTGGCATCCTGTGGCATTTCTGACGAAACAAAGCAGTGGTCTATGGAGAACTTTGAAAATGAAACAGGGCCGTGTAATTTAATCAAAACCGAACCAAACAGAGTGGGGCCGGGCCCCAGAGTGATTTATTTTTGGGCAAGAAGTAAATGGAAATACTGTTACATGTAGAAAATACATGTAGGACTTCGGGTCTTACACTGACAGCGCCACATCGTGGCATTAGTTCCTCATCCCGTCAGCTTGCATGTCAGATGCTGATCAGGACTGCTGAAGTCATCTGGGTTTCCTCAGCTCTTCAGTTATGTTTTTAGTCATGTGACTATATAACTTGGAATTTTTTTAGTCATTTCCAAGTCATCTTCGTCAAAGAAGTCTTCAAATTTTTAATGTGAATGTGTAGCAGCATTTTGTGAAGAAATAAATATCAAATGATTGGCAGATCACCGGTGAAGTTTGTAGTGGTTTCCAAGTAAACAAATTGAGTGAATGCATTGAGAATGCATTCTGCCATCCTCAACCATCAAGGGTTAATTTGTCCCACGTACACAAAGGCGAAGTGAGTGACTCTAGGCCTTTGATAATATTCAAAAAGTTTGCACAACTCTACTTAGGCATATTTCAGCCAGCTCCCCACAAGTCAGAGCAGTAGCAGACGATATTCTCATCAAAACTTAGTGTCAGAAATCAAGCAAGCCGCATGCTACTTGTGTTTATCACCCGTCAACCCGGCCCCCCTCCCCCACTCAATATGGTCAGGGGGTCCGCATGTGCGTTCCCGATTTCTCTGGGAAAGGGGTACTTTTTGCCAATCAATCTCCAGTCCGGAGAATTGAAAAAAGGGGTTGTTTTTTCTGTTGACCCGGAGAAAAGGCTTAAAAAGGGGTACCGGTATATTTTAAGCTTTAGCCGGAGAAATTGAAAAAAAGGGGGTCCAAAACAGCTGACGAAACCCGGGGACAAAACATTTATGCAAAAAAGCGAATGCCAGCACGCAACGAAGTCGGCATGGATTGATTTCGTGCCGCGTCCAACCCCGCGAAAACCCAAGATAGGGGGTATTTTCCTGTGATACTCGTGCTTTAGGGGGAGTCAGAGGGAGGAAAAGCCCGTGAAAAGGGGGGTAAAAAAATTTGGCTCATCCGGAGATAGGGGTATGTTTTCAGAATGAGGGAACAAGCATACATGTAGGCGTCCCTTAATTTATTGAGTGGGGGGGGGGCCGGGCCCGTCAATCATTCATGCGTTGGCAGTGACGATCGTTTGACTCATGGAACTTGCTGAATGTTTGATTAGACACCTGTAGGTCAACATACAATGAATCACAACCAACTTGAGGTGAGATGGAGTTCCGTTTATGATGGTGTGCTGAATGAGAGGTGCGCAGAGGAATGGGCAGTTTACCATTCTGAAGCAAGCATGGTCGGCAGCGGGTTTTTAGCGCCAAACAGCTGATACAATGTAGGTCTTGCAGGGATCATTGATTCAGAGAATGTTTGGTTGTGTGAGGAAAGATTTGTTCACCATGTGGGACTACAGGCCTACTTGCCACATTTCTTTCAGTTAGTGTTCATGACTGAGGCTGTAATCATCGACATTGCCGAGAGTGGGATGTAAAACTTCTGTAACATTGACTTTCATTCGCGCCGGTATGAATGTTGACATGCGTGAATCGCTTCCGTTTCCTCAGCGTGTTCGCGGGCGTCGTTGATGCCGTTCGGATCGGCGGGATTTGGGGATTTTTAGTAGCTTGGGTCTTAACTGGACACGGGCGTGTACGGGGCCTTGGGAAGGCTAAATATGTTGAACTGTAATTTAGGGGCCTTGGGTAAATTTACATGTAGGTTTCGTCAGTGTGACGTTTGTCAATGACTTTATGTTCGTCAGTTTGAAAATTTATTTTCGTCTTCTGATGCATTGACGAACGGGCTGCGGAAACCCAGAGTCATACTTTTTTACACATTATTTGTACATGTATTTCATTTCAGTGCTTGAAGGGAGAGGCGCGCGATCGCGCTCGAGCACCATCACGCGCCTAAATTGCCGTCAAGGCGAGTGAAAAATGGCGCACGCCGAAAAAATCAAAACATCAAAATCCGTGCGCATTTTCTTCGTTCGATACTTGGATCTTCCGTCAATGATGTAAACAAGCTGATGTATTCTGCCCATTCCTCATCAATATGATCGAGAAACGCCACTAGCTTTGGACATCACAATGCGACTCCAGCATTTCAATCTGACAGACACCGTTACATTTCCAAGTCCATTTCTCCCAAACCTCTGCTTGCATTCTTCAATAATTTATTTGGCTCTCATCCAGGAAGATGCTCTTTCCAGTCATACCAAATTTGTTTGCCAATTTCTTTTCAGTAAACATATATTTACTTAAAATGACTGAACTTACTTGCGACCGCTGAGCTTGCGTCTTGACGTCACATGATTTCAAATTGGAAGCCTGAAGTGGCCCGAAAATATGTTACTGAACGCCAAGTCTGGACAGGTGTGCTTTATCACTAGGGTCAACTGGCAGCCAACGCTGGCGTCCAGAGGCGTTCATTCGCACGCTTCTGACGCCACATTTGGCGGTCAGTGTGCTGCTACATGTAGCTTAAGCCCCCTAAACCTAAACCAACACTGGTTCCAATTCCTCTGGGTCAAACTGGGCACCGTAGAAATTGACCAAAATGTCTGTTTTTACTCGCCGTACGGGCCCCGGAGTGGATATGTGACGATGGTTTTAACCGGCTGACGCGATGACCAATGTCCATATTTGGACACGAGCTTTGGCTAAAAAAGCCAGCGAATTCAATTATTAATTTTGAAGTACTTTTGCGCGCGTATATTGTACAAACCATAGTAGTGCTGAAGGGGTTATTGTCGTCCTGGGTACACATAAAGTGTACCCAGGTTCGATGTCGTCAAGTGAAATTGTTCCCTGGGTTCACTTTCTTGTTACAAATTGTACCCAGGTTCTGATTTAGAGACCTCGGGGCGAGGTTGTTCTCGATGATTGTGCATGCAAGATGGGGGCGCAAAATCCATCCTCCACCATGTCCTCCGCCAACACCGCATTCTTCCATTAAATTTCAATGTACTGTGCCAATTTTTAAGTCCTCATTGTTCTCCACCTCTAGAATTGCTCTCCCTCTGCACCCCCAGACTCCCCCTGCCCTGCCCGACGTGACGGGGGATCCTTGCTGAGCCCGGCCGCCTCTACCACCAGGAAAGGCCCAGGCGGGGAAAAGGCTAACCTCAAGCCCCGGCCCCACCCACACTAGCCCTACCAGAACCAAAAACACAGCCTCGGAAATCATGTTCGCAACATCTCACTATAAACCCCCACTAGCCTTAGACTAAGCCCCACCCACCAGCTGAGCTCACTCCAAAGGTGACACCTTGACATATTCGGTCAGATTTCTCATAAAATATAAAACGACATGTATGCCTTCATTCCTCGTCAACAGGGTCAGTGGGGCTGAAAGGGTAAATGTCGTCCTGGCTATATACAAAGATTACCCAGGATCTCAATCTTCACTAAAACAATACCCTGGGTGTAGTTTCGGTAGCCGAACATCACCCAGCATCGTAGTATGACACCTGATTCGAGGTTGTCTCGCCCGTGGTCGCATGACCGCCTGAAGAATGTTATGAACAGCTACACTCAACAAGTACCGCGGCGCGAGACCGCGAGATTCCACGGGATTTCTGAATAGTGACCATGGTGACTCAATCCTAGGCAATGATAGCGAATGCTGGGTGATGTTCGGCTACCGAAACTACACCCAGGGTATTGTTTTGGTGAAGATTGAGATCCTGGATAATCTTTGTATATAACCAGGACGACATTAACCCTTTCAGCGTCAGTGGGAGGACACAGTATGTTACTTCAAACGTTTTTGACAAAGTTCTCAGGTTTATTGACAGGACTGCCTACGTGTCACTGTTATCGCCTGTTCGTTTACCAGTAGACAGAATGACCATGGTTTTCTACCTCAGGGTAGATTTTTGGTCGAAGAAAGAGAGATGTGTTTTGTCGAAGAAACACGATGGAAATGTTTTGGCCGTATTTGTTCGTGATAGGTCGATTGTGTTGGGATTCGCAAGGATGGACAGGCGAATGGTGTCTTGGGCAACGTACAGTGCTGCTACACGAAACCGAATGAATGGCTGGAATGAGATTATTATAACTGCGGAAGGCATGAATAATATCTACAACGTAGGCCTATCAGTTGTGTTCATTGTCAACAGAAAAGATTTAAAAGTCCGTTGTTGAGAAAATATTCATATCCTACCACCTCAGGAATAAGCAAAATTCGAGAGTTTTTGATTGGCCATTTCTGGAATACTAAGCTTGCAATGGCCTTCAAGCGCGAGCAACTCTCTGACTGAAATATGTATACTAAATACACTGACAAGTTTTCTGTGTAAGAACAGGACTTCATCAAATGTTACCCTAGAACGAAAAAGAGCAGGTGGTGGTGTTTGACTCAGGTGGTCTCATTAAATCAACGATATCAGCATAACAATGACTCAGGTAGGCCTAATGACCGGGTAATCTACGACTCCACAGCGAACACAACGGTAGCATGGCCGAGCGGTCTAAGGCGCTGGTTTAAGGCACCAGTCTCTTCGGAGGCGTGGGTTCGAATCCCACTGCTGCCAAACTCTTTTATTCCAGTCGGACAGAATTGGCGGATGAATGGCAAATAGGCATTTTTTTCGCAACTTCGCCCCAAAGATATGCTTTATTAGGGAGTTTTCGCAAATCTGACGAAAAACGAAGTACGAAATACGAAATTGGACGTCATATCTATGACGTAATGTATTTCAGGAAATGACTGGTACCACAAATATCGCCTGCTGCAAGAGCGTCTTTTAGCGTATGACGTTAGAACGACAGAGGTACGGTGTATATTAAACTTTGAAATTTATCCTTCGTTTCCACTTCGTTCATACGAATTGGAAATTTAAAAATTCAAGATGCGCCATAACTCTTTCGATCTTACATGACATGCTAAAAGACGCCCTGGCAGGAGGGACATTTTGTGGTACCAACCATTTCCTGAAATACATTACGTCATGGATATGACGTCCAATTTCGTATTTCGTACTTCGTTTTTCGTCAGATTTGCGAAAACTCCCTATTACCGCAAACCAGTCACGAAGCACCCTGTAACGACGAAATTAATAACTCTCATTTTTCCGTCCATTGGAGACAGAAGTTTTGGTATTAAACAGAGGTTGGCAACAGAGGTGGCTTTATCTTGGATTGCATCCTGCAGTTCCATCGGCCGACAACAGATGGCACTCAAACTCACAGCCAGCAGGTAGGTCTTTTTCAGGGATACTATACTTCTTCGTTCACGACAGGTCCTGAAGAATTTGAATTTTCGAACGTTTTTCAGTGTGTGCCAATGTGACTCAACAATATGAGATACCGGCTAGGCTACATAAACCAGTCGTTTTCAATAAGCATCACTCTGCAGTCCGTTTTCTAATGTGTACCAGATCAATGGAGTAGACGTCTCGCTGAGAAACAGTAATCACCGAAAAACATCACATCAGGGGTCGTAAAGTGAAGAAAAAAGGAAAAAGAAAAAAATTAAAACGAGAATTTTAAAAAGTTTTGTCAGAAGTGGGATTCGAACCCACGCCCGGAAGACCGGACTGCGACCTGAACGCAGCGCCTTAGACCGCTCGGCCATCCTGACAGTTATGCAGTGCAGGGATTCACTTACTATATGAATACAACAAACATTTATATGCGTTTAAATTGGCGATAAACAGACATTTCGACGCATCATTTGGATGCCTGATTGTAAAATTTAAGTATTTACAATAACGTCTGCCTTCTCATGTTTTAATGCCTTTGATTTAGACGCGTTCTGCACCAACGACGAACTTCATTCGGCGGCGTGTTTGTAGTTCGTCACTTCGCCACAAGGGTGAGTACTCCCCACTTTCCCGCCCTTGACGACGACGCCGGGAAAATCAACCGCATGATATAATGCCTCGATGTTTTATGAAAATAACGAAAGGCCTGTTCCAGAGTCGACCTTGAGCCAGATCTTCGTTAGGCCTAAGCTTAGGCCTACTGTCCTCGACATTTAGTAGCTAGTCATAGCCCCAACGTGGTCCGCAAGAATCAGCATCATCATGGGCGGCCGAGGCCGAGTCAGTTGTGTTTGGCCCTGCGGGTTAGGCCTGCATGCTCTCAGTTAGCCTACAGGTAGGCCTAGTCTATAGTCGGCTAGGCCTAAAATGGCATCAGCCCAATAACTTTCCGAGTCTACGCATTTGTCTCTGGGTCTAGTGACTATTACAGGCCCGGATCCAGAGGGGGCACATAGGGCACGTGCCCCCCTATTTTTTGAGGGGCAATGATTTTTTTAACTTCCCCAATTTCTCTTCAGTTTCCGAACACAATATTAACATGTAATGCACATTTTCTGTCCAACTTTCTTGTTGTACATGTAGTTAGGATATGGGGGAGTTCCATGTTCGACTTAGTGTTCATTTACAATCTGTGGCAGATCCCCCGCCCCGCCCGCTCCCCCCAAAGCAAAAGGGAAGTGACAAGGGGAGGAGGGCGTTTTGTAGGAGGGGAATGACTCATTCTGGGTTGAAGTTGATGTCCTCAATAGAGATAGGGTATCCTGCTAGCAGAGATGAGGTCAAAAAATGACACATGTTATAGTGCTAAATAGCATCAGTGTTCTTACCTTGCTGTTCAGTGTATTTCCAATTTATCCACATTATTCTGCACATTATCGAAGAAAACTTGAAACGGAATTTCATTTGAATGTCACTCTTGATAGCTATTGTGTAATGTAATAAAAAAGGTCGCTTCCACAGATAATCCAGACAGTTCAATGAATTCCTAGTTCACATTCCTAATGAATTCGTCTGAAACAAGATGACATTGTAAATGTCGTATGGTTCCCGATGTAGAGGTTCTTCTACAAGAATGATACACTGATAGAGATCGGGATACACTGACAGAGATCAGGATACCTTGATCATATGTGATGTGATGTGGTGCGGTGCGGTACGGTACGGTACAGTGTGGTGCGGTGTGATATGATATGATATGACATGATATGACATGATATGACATGAGATGAGATGAGATGAGATGAGATGAGATGAGATGAGATGAGATGAGATGAGATGAGATGAGATGAGATGAGATGAGATGAGATGANTCACGCGAATTTCACAATAGACAGAAATACTTCAATTGACATATTGTGATCCTCGACCAAAAAACTAGTCATCAGTGACTTGAGGTTGGCAAGTTGGGACCATTATATTTGTCGATTTCAGCACTGTCTGCCTGTCTATTGTGAAATCTGATTTCTGTCTATCTCCTGGTGTCAAGTCAGTCCGTCTGCGAAGTTTTGGAAGCTTTCTGTAGTGTAGGTCTTTGACCCTTTGCATTAGACAGGGACATCGAGAATTCATTGAACTATCTGGATTTTCTGTGGAAGCGACGTTTTTTTTTACAATATACACAATACCAATCGAGAGTGACATTCAAATGAAAATCTGTTTCAAGTTTTCTTCGATAATGTGCAGGATAAAAGTGGATAAATTGGGAATACACAAAACAGTAAGGTAAAAACATTGCTACTCTTCAGCACAACATGTATCATTTTGACCTCATCTCTGCTAGCAGGATACCCTCTCTCTATTGAGGACATCAACTTCAACCCAGAATGAGTCATTCCCCTCCTACAAAACGCCCTCCTCCCTTGTCACTTTTGTTATTGAACACTTTCCCTGGTGGTGGTGGTGGTGGGGGGGGGGGGAGTGGGCGGGGCGGGGGATCTGCCACAGATTGTAAATGAACACTAGTATAGTAGAACATGGAACTCCCCCATCCTAACAACAAGAAAGTTGGACAGAAAATGTGCATTACATGTTAATATTGTGTTCGGAAACTGAAGAGAAATTGGGGAAGTTTCTCCCACTAGACCCAGGAGTTGTGTACATTATATGCATAGAAAACATTGGTTCACAAATCATTTCATAAATACCATGTCACAATAACCACCACCAGCAGTTTGACCAGACATGCCAGAGTCACACCAACAATAGATTTGGATAGCACTTCTCCAGCATTGTAATGGGCTGTTCTCCCTTTGGTGTTCACCCATTTAGTAATCAAAAATCTGTGATCTTTTTGTTACATTTCCTGCTAATCAAATGAAACAAAAAACAATATGTCATGCTAGACCTTTCACAAATGATTGGATTTATGCCTGTGTTAAGGTTTAGCCCCAAATTCTGGTTATTTCTCAGATTTCTAGGGGTAGCAAATCTGGCATTGTTTCGTTAATTAGGTCATGCTTAATTTTTTGTTGTCTCTTGATCAGATTTATTAATTACGTGATATACGATACTAGCCTAGTGATTTTGGTGTCGATAGCTTTAGTGGTTTCCGAGTTTGACCAATTTTGTAACATCCCTTCTTAACCGCTCAGCCCCTTTAAAAATTCAAGATGCGCCATAACTCTTTCGATCTTACATGACATGCTAAAAGACGCACTGGCAGAAGGGACATTTGTGGTACCAACCATTCCCTGAAATACATCACGTCATGGATATGACGTCCAATTTCGTATTTCGTACTTCGTTTTTCGTCAGATTTGCGAAAACTCCCTATTGTCTCCATATGACAATGCCCGCTCTTATTTGTCGCAGACACTCAAATACAGAAAGACATGAGTGGCTTTACTGTTTACACCTGATGAAATGGACGGGTCTGATCCGGTGTGAAGGGAAAGAATGTCCTAGGAAAAAATGTCCGGGGAACAAAAGATCCTACATGTATTGTTACATTCTAATCTCTCACAATTGGTTTCTATACCCATGCCGCTTAACCCGTCATTCAACAATAGAAGTGGACACTTTTTACAGAGGGACACTATTACCTGCTACACCGGGCCTGGAAAAATTGCTTAGGTGTAAACGTCTTTATGTTTATCAATGCCTCCCCCATTGTCGGGTCGTGGCTTTTCCCGTCAGCTGTTGGAAGAATTCCTCCAAGGTCAGCCTTTTGTTTTGGATGAAGTCTAAACATGTTCATTTATGGTTTAAAACCATGAAATTATTTCAAATACTTTTTGATAAACAATTAATTCCCATAAGGTGCCTCATAGATTACACTAGCAAAGTGTTGTACCGAACCATGCCCAGTCCAGATCGAACACTTGAAAGGCAACTCAGGTCATACAAGTTTATAATCCTCATTACACATGGTATACATGAGCAGTCTACGTTTAGACACACATCTTATTAAAAAACACAACAAAGACTCAATTTAATCACCTCGTTATTCAAACCACCCGTGGCCAGGTTTTAATCCCTTGTAGTATAGTTCTAAATATAGCCAAATCAGCTAGCACTGGCACACTTCCTAATTGATATTATGTAATGTTACCAGATCTGCTGTGATTGACAGGGATTGAACTTTTCTAAGCTCCTCCCCCAAGGAATGTCAGATGGTGGGCTTTTCCATAAGGTGGGTACTTAGTTCGAACACAGTATGACATATAAACAATACAAAGTGTAATGCGAACCTCGACTCTTTCAGCGATAAAACAAAGAAACATCCCGATATCAGATCATGCATTCTTTACTTGTTTCCAAGGCTGTAGCTGTGAAAGGAGATGAGATATGAAGGTGTGACAGACCGGACACACAGACAAATACACAGACACCATGACCAAAAACAAATGGTTCCCGATCTTAGTGATCAGGAACCATAATTAACCTTTCCTGTTTTTCACATCCATATACTTTACACAGCCGACTCCCGACCTTTTCGGAGGCATTTTCGCCCGTAGTGAGCTCTCTCCGGGTGTGGGTCAAATGTGTAAGATTTGTATACTGTAATTACTCTCGGCTACCTGGGAATACCGCCGTGACGTCACGCGTAATCAGTGCGCTTGGGGTATTATTGTCTCTGGGAGGGCTATAAACTCATCGGATTAAGGCATGATGGGGTTGTCTAAATAAAATATGTTTGATGGGTTTGTTTTATCACTCTTTTATTTACCAATATACTTCAATATGATTTCATTAACTGGTGATTTAAAAGATCCTTCAGTATCCCTTTAAAGTCGAGGGCAATATACAGGGTGTATCAAAAAAATGCAACAGTTAGTATTTTCCCAAATATCTATAAATCTAGGATGGATATGGCAAATCTACATAGGTTATATTAATCCTGTGGATCTTAGCTTCAAATTGATACCATTGGCGCCTAAATAGAGTTCCGCAAGGCTGATCAGGCACTGTTTAAACGTAATGGCTTGTAATCCAATTTGTTGCAGGGTTGGGATTTTCCTGTAGCGGTGAGAAGAGCAAAGTTTGCCAAAACATTTATTTTCCACCATAATCGGGCCATGAGAACTTGGCCATGACTGAAACCAAGTGGGGAAGCACAACGTACCATAAAACATTACGTTTACATCTGTTGTTTTACTTTGCTGAGACCAACATCAAAGATGTTACTTTGTTGACACAGAATAAGTTATTTTTTTTATCTGTTTATTTGCCTTTGAGTTCTTTATTGGAAGAGTGACAGCAGTTAGGCTACCATCTGGGCATTGTCTGTGAATGTTATGCAATGAATTAGGCACAGAGTGTCAAAAACAACAGGAATCCTCGCCCTGCAACAAATGCAATTTTAGGTCATTTTGTTTAAACAGTGCTAGATCAGTCATGCGTAACGGTATTCCAACATGACTGGTGTCATTTTGAAGCTAAGATCCATACGCATCACATGACCTACTCAGATTTGCAATATCTGTCCTAGATTTTTAAATATTTAGGAAAATATCAACTGTTGCGTTTTTTTTATACACCCTGTATATTTTTCTAAGCCACCCAAACACTGAAACATTGCACGGCAACTATGCACATGCGCATGAGCCGGTTGGCACAGCGCTACTCTCGAACATGCCGGGGTCACCAAAGTCTGTCTAGTTCTCGTGTTTCGCCAAAATTTCCTAAGTTAGTGCATGGCACATACAAATTATCGCATGTTTCAAACATGTTAAACGTATTCTCAGCAACTTGTGCAGGCAACCCTTAGTTTCGGTGGATTTTCAAATGGACAAACATGACGAGGAGCGTTTTACCAAACAGCGTCTCAGTGGTCGGGTCCGAAGAAAATGATTTTGTTGATTTTATAGACCGAACACTCTTACATACACGTTGCTGGCGATGTAACAGGAAGGTAGGTCGTGAGTTCACCTATTTTATATCTTTCAACGGACCATAGAGGGATAGTAGAAAATGAGGATCAGGTTGATCCTGTTACCATGGTTATTTGTAACCTATCAACAAACGTTTAGCCTTTTGGCACCAATAGAGCCTTTACCTAACGTATCGGGTGAGTCTTTCTGATATTAGTACAGTGTAGAAGTATTGTTTTTTTTTCATTTTCATTGTTTACATTCTCTTCGGAGTCGTGAGTTACATAAGGTCGTCGGAGACAGTGGATGCAGACGGACCGGAATACTCAGAATTGTCAGTGAGAAATTTCACATGTCGATGGCATGGGCCCATGCTGTGGCGTTCTCCATCAAACATGGTATCTGAAGAATCCAGCGCAAGTTCCTGAGCCTGTCACACGTCCAGCTTGTCAGTCTTTCAACGACACAGTAAAATGACAAGTCGTTGGGACTTTAAGTCAGACTTTATAATGACCAAGCGACACCAAGAACCAGCGTACGAATACATGTATTAGATGATCTTAAGGTATCTCTGTTTATAATAACGCCACTATCTGGGAGCAGACCGCAGAAACTACTGGTTGTATGAAGACTGTGATTGAATTTGTTAGTTATGACTAAGAGCATTTACCAGCTATTCAAGAAACCATCCTTTCCCCTGTCAGACTGTAAATTCAACCCTGCTTTGTCATGTGGTAAACCAAAGGCGTTTGTGACCTTTCTTTTTTTAAATTTTATTAAACTCTTTATTTTAGTGCAAAACAAATACAAAACACCTAACATGTGATATACAGTATCACCAAAAATTATTTGGACACTTCGAAAAAAGTGAATAACTCCAAAGAAAAGAGGAATAACGAGGCAATCTTTTGGGAAGATTTACCCCTTCCATCACCTCACAATGTGTAAAGATAAATTTCTGATTCCTAATCACTATTATGTAATATGGTGCAATGGTAGCACTTTTGTCGCCCAAAAATTATTTGGACACTTCCAATGACGAATATTTATAGTGAGCTCAGCTTTGCGAAGCGAACTCAATGGTTAATGCACGTGCGTGTGTGTGTAATGTACAGCAGAGTTGTGTACATTCTCTCTTTACCGTCCTCCGATTTCGGAACACACTTCCAAACCTCTCCTCCCCTAAAAAATCCGCTGTGCACCTGCCCAATGCTACGAGATAGAGTTAGCCGCCTGGAAGCGAGCATAGGATGGCATGGGGTACGATGGCTGTCTCGATCTTACCCTGTGCACGCAAAATGTACAAATGCGCTAACGCACTAGGCCCACTGTTGAATCGGCCAATCAGCTTCGCGAACACGTGTGCGCATGCCCGAAGCAGACGACGCCGGCAGCCGACGGGCGAACTGGCGATTGACCGTGCACTCGCTTCGAGACTCAAATCTAACAAAATTCGGCAAAATTAACCAGCCAGCGATGGGTAGAATATTCTAGAGACAGTTTTACGTCCACCTTGGTCACTGGCATGAACTGTGCGCTGGCAGTTTGATAAAAATCGATGGGTGAACGCAGGTGGGCCTAGCCCGAAATTGAATTTTTCAAAAGGAAACAGCACTGATGATGCACATCATGGCGATGTGCCGACCTCACTTCGAGACACAAACCTAACAAATTTCGACAAAATAAACCGTCCATCCGTGGGTAGAATGTTGTAGAGATAATTTAAAATCCATCCTGGGCATTGGAATGAACTATACACCGGCAGTTCGTGAAAAATCGATGGGTAAACACAGAAAACAAGCTCGGAAATTCAGGAACTTTGCGTTGTCAAGGAAGATGACAGGTCGTTGGCGCTCATCGGACCAACTCCGCCACGCCCGCCTTTTCCATCCTCCACCATGTCCTCCGCCAACACCGCATTCTTCCATTAATTTCAATGTACTGTGCCAATTTTTAAGTCCTCATTGTTCTCCACCCTCTAGAATTGCTCTCCCTCTGCACCCCCAGACTCCCCCTGCCCTGCCCNCATGTATGCCTTCATTCCTCGTCAACAGGGTCAGTGGGGCTGAAAGGGTAAATGTCGTCCTGGCTATATACAAAGATTACCCAGGATCTCAATCTTCACTAAAACAATACCCTGGGTGTAGTTTCGGTAGCCGAACATCACCCAGCATCGTAGTATGACACCTGATTCGAGGTTGTCTAGCCCGTGGTCGCATGACCGCCTGAAGAATGTTATGAACAGCTACACTCAACAAGTACCGCGGCGCGAGACCGCGAGATTCCACGGGATTTCTGAATAGTGACCATGGTGACTCAATCCTAGGCAATGATAGCGAATGCTGGGTGATGTTCGGCTACCGAAACTACACCCAGGGTATTGTTTTGGTGAAGATTGAGATCCTGGATAATCTTTGTATATAACCAGGACGACATTAACCCTTTCAGCGTCAGTGGGAGGACACAGTATGTTACTTCAAACGTTTTTGACAAAGTTCTCAGGTTTATTGACAGGACTGCCTACGTGTCACTGTTATCGCCTGTTCGTTTACCAGTAGACAGAATGACCATGGTTTTCTACCTCAGGGTAGATTTTTGGTCGAAGAAAGAGAGATGTGTTTTGTCGAAGAAACACGATGGAAATGTTTTGGCCGTATTTGTTCGTGATAGGTCGATTGTGTTGGGATTCGCAAGGATGGACAGGCGAATGGTGTCTTGGGCAACGTACAGTGCTGCTACACGAAACCGAATGAATGGCTGGAATGAGATTATTATAACTGCGGAAGGCATGAATAATATCTACAACGTAGGCCTATCAGTTGTGTTCATTGTCAACAGAAAAGATTTAAAAGTCCGTTGTTGAGAAAATATTCATATCCTACCACCTCAGGAATAAGCAAAATTCGAGAGTTTTTGATTGGCCATTTCTGGAATACTAAGCTTGCAATGGCCTTCACCGGTTATCTTGCACGATTGCTGATATTTGACTCCATTCTTACCGGCAACGATTTCACTAGAAAAAATATGTGTAAGTGTCTGATGAGGGGTGAGAAATGGAGATGAAAGCTTAAGCCATTTTACCTATAGTCATCATCAGGTGTGACAGGAAAGATTGTCCCTAGGATAAATAGCCCTGGAGGAAATGTCCCTCTTGTCACATTCTAATCTCTTGCGATTGGTTTCTATAGCCACGCGACTTAATCCGCCATTGAACATAAAAAGACCACACCTTTTACAGCCATATAGCCAGGGTCAGGTTTGAGAGGAAAGAATGTCCCTAGAAAAACAAACTGTCCTACATGTCCAAGGAAGAAAAGATCCTATTGTATAAATTCTAGCAATAGGTTTCACTTAATCCGTTATTCAAAAATAGAAGCGGACACGTTTTACTGCGGTACACCCTTAACTGTTACACCGGCTTTAATCGACAAAATTATATTGGTCGAGCAATCGTGCCTGAAGGGTTAACCGAAATCCGAAAGCTTCCATGTTTTACAGAGTGTCATATTCATTCTACTTAATAGGCCTTATAGGAAATAACTCGCCTTTCACATATTTCAGGTAATGGGTGTAGTGTTTACCAGTTATGGAAACATGAAGAGAGGACTTGGTATTTCGAGAAGACTGACGATGGCGTGTTCTATCGGAAACGACGTAGAACCACGGTTCGGTCCACGCTCGAGTGCGTCAGTTCATTCACATGTTTGCCAGTAATCAACAACAAGAACACTGACATCACGGACATGACTGACGTCATGTTTGATATTCCGACAGGTACCTGCACATATTACATGCACAGGGTATCATATGACAATGTTTGATTACAAGTTTTTACATGGATCCGAGCGACTGGATGCAAGATGCCTTCTCAAAAAAATTAACTTCAAAATCAAATAAGAATTGTGTGACGTACATGTATGCATCTACAGTCCATAAACTTTGATCAATGATTAATGCTTTTTTATGACGAAAGTGATGACGACACATTATCCTTTCTGTACCTCAATGTCGAAACATTTCTTGTAGTGCGGCTTCACAAAACACACCGTCTCAAATGGTGGAACTTTATCAGATTAGGCCTACTTCGAAAAGGTTAAAGCCTTCCTCAGTTCTTCACCGAGTTCATTCCATAGTCTGGCCGCCTGAAAAGAGGAGCCCCTGTTAGACCACAGAGTAGTCTCTACATCTGACGATTTAAGAGACTACTGTCGCCCTCTATATTTGGACGCTGATTGGTTGATTCTGATTGGACAAAATGCTGTATGACGTACACCAACCGGTATTCCCCCAAAATGGCGGCGTTCAAAAAAGTGACGGTTCGGTAGGGAAAATCAGGCAGTGTGGCTGTTAATTTCCGTTTTTTGGATGTTTTGTTACATATGTGAGTTTGTTCATGTTAAATTTCTAATACCCTCACAATTTGAGGCTTTGTTTGACTGTGAGAGTATGGATTGCGTCGTTACTCTCTCCCGTCAGCCTGTCGCAGTGTCGGCGACCATGGCGACAGGAGGATAGGCTACGGTAAAACGCTGTTATTTCAGCTTTTGCCATGGACTACAACAACTATACTGGCATATCATCATCAATAATGACATACTGCTAGGCCTACATCGCCAAACTTATTGCTGGTGTTCCAGCTATGATTCACATTTTTGAACTCCTGGGGGAAAATTCGGCTGCTAGTAGGTACTGCGCATGCGCCAGTTTATCTTGGTAGGGAATCCAGCCACACTTCCGGTAATGGCGGACCCCGACACCAGTTCCTAACTAAACTCCCTACGCAGTTGTGTACCGCGCCCCCTTCGGTTTACCCGCTCTCCACAACTGCTTAACTTCGTGAAATTCGCCGCGTTCGGTCAACAGATGGCGCTGAGAGAGTCGACCAATGAGAGCACCGAACAACCGGTAACCAAGCTGGCTTGAGACACGTTTTCATTGGCCGAGCGGTTCGTAGCCATGGTAGCACTAGAACATCCGTTGCCAACGGGCCAAGGAGTTCTGAAAGCAGCGTGCTGATAGGCTGTAAAATTCGCGCCAGGCCCTGACGCCATCTGTTGACCAAACGCGGCGAATTTTACGAAGTTAAGCAGTTGTAGAGAGCGAGTAAACCGAAGGGGGCGCGACTCACAACTGCGTAGGGAGTTTAGTTCCTAACGTGTTGCACGTTGGAACTGGATGCCGGTTTAAGCCCCTGTCAGCGTGCGCCTTTAGGTGATATCTTGGGATTTGGGGCATGTTTTCATCTCCCGACCTCAGAGATTACCCTGGGACGTAGGATGGGTGGAACTCCCAGCAGATCGGCTCATTTCACTCTTCTTGTTGAACCGACTAAGCAGCTGTATCCGATTTCCGTCCTGAATGAACGACTGAGAAGAGGCTTGAAAAGTGTAACACTAACATCTTGGTGTAGCTAGTCAAACTCGTGGGGAGAAGGAAAATACATGCAGGATATTAGGAAAAGGAGCCGTTGTATATTTGTCCACTTCTTTATTCCCCACCCCAAATAAAAAATGAACAAGAACAGAACAAAACAAGTCACTTCCTCTAAATATATGGAATGCACAAAGCCAACGTTAAAGGAATTTTAAGCTTGTGATCACTGTGAGATTTAAAAAAAACAGCGGTTGTTATTAAGTTTGATAAATCGATAGCGACCGATTTCTTTGATAAACGTTGCAAGATTCTGTCCAAGACAAGAGCTAGATCTTTGCCTTTTCCATGTTCAGTTACATGTAGGCTAGCAATATATGATAAAAGAAAAAGTGTGTTGGCAAGGCCTACTAGTGACATAAACATTACACTTCGCTCTCTGGAGAATGCTGCGGTAAGGATTGGACGCGATGGACAGAATTGATATTACCCGGCATGATTGAATAGCGAGGTGCCTGACGGAAGGATTTTCAAAACATTCTAAGAACCAAAACCAGAACCGAAAGCAATAGGGATAGTCTGAACATGCGATTGTTTAAAACAGACCATTTTCTGTTGTGAGTGGCGTATTTCTTTCCTGTTTGCTGCATTTTGATGAACGTAGACATCAGTCCTGCGACAGCTGACCGACCAAACAATAAAAATAAGCAAACTTCTTCACAGAATCACTAAAAAATTATCTAATGTTTGAAATGAACACAAAGAAGACGAAGGCAGGAGGAAGGTGATCAAGATAATGAAAGTAATGAATTTAAAGAAACTTTCAGGCTGCAATAGAACATGCGAATGTGGAACTATTTTATTCTTCAACGGGAGATTGATTTAAGCTTAACTTCTCTGAATTGTCTTCGGCAGTCATGCATGTATAAAAATGCAGCTTTTCAATATTTGAGACATAGCGTGCCTCAACAAGGGACTCGACTACATCTTCCAGTGGCGGATCCAGGACTTGCCGAAGGGGGAAGTGGAATGGGCAAACCCTATTCCCTGAGCGCCGAAGGCGCGAAGCCCCGAAAATTTAGGGGTAACAGTGCCGGAAATGCGATTTCCTGGCACCTGGGCGGGCCAAATTGAACTTTCTTTTGACCGAAACTCAGGGGTCTGATTATATGGCTTCGAAAATTTTCGCTGCTCGGCGGCTGAACGGGGGGGGGGGCACGCCCGCCTTGGATCCGCCACTGTCTTCCTGTTGTTAAGTACAGGGTGTCTCAAAAAATATTGCCATTTCGATTTGATAACTAGTCCACATTCCTTGGACTGAATGTTTCATCTTTCCTTGAGAGGCTCTGTAGCTCCAAAGATATCTAAGACGGGCTATTACAGAAAACAATGCCATCTTAGATTAGTGGAAATGCTACGGTTCCTCATTTCATTGTCAGCGCTTTAATCGAAACATTAATTGAATGAGCTTTACCAGGGCTTGTCTATAACTACCGAAACTACCGATGAAACTGAGAAACATTCCGATATCAGATCATGCACTGTTTTTGAAATTTAAAGGGAGACATCCGAAAGATATTGCCCGGCGGGCACGTTTTGTGTTGATTAGCGTAGTGTCACCATTGATTAACAGACGGCGCTGTGCGTTATGGCACAGGCCCCGACAGAGCTATCAGTTAGTAAAGAACACGTGTCTAACAAAAAACACTAGTTTGTAAAAAACACGGCTCTAGGATAATTCGCCCCCTGGATAACTCGCCCCCGGATAGTTTGCCCCGGGATAATTGGCCCCTAGGATAATTGGCCCCTGGATAATTCGCCCCTAGGATAATTCGAGCCTGGATAATTCGCCCCTAGGATAATTCGCCCAGATAAATCACCCCTGAGGATAATTCGCGCTGACCCTGTTAGAAGAAATTAGTATGGAGACCTAATTTGGCTGTCAGAGTGGCACAATAAAAACACTGGCACCTGTCACTTCCAGGTTCGATCCACTGTCATATCCGGTGCTCAAGTGACTCCCTCTCTGACAGCATTGGTTTTCTTCGGCACTCCGGTTTCCTCCTGTTTAAGTTCCATATATATACATTGCTGTCGAAAGAGATAATAATGCTGCATTTGTCACTCAGCCCTGGATTCAATATAGATTGCTGATTGCCAGATGGGGGGGGGGGGTATCACGGCATTGATTTACTTGGTAATTTCCCTTTATAAGAACGCGGAAGTTTGATATCAAGAGACAGAGTTCACCTAAAAATGAAGAAGTATGAAGTTTTGGAACATTTAGCCAAAACTGGTTAGAAGTTAAGTATGTTTTTCAAAATAACAATATTTTGATACTTTGAAAAATACGCAATATTTCTGCCCAGTTGAGGCAAAAAGTTCCAAAATTTTGTAAATACATATTCTGAGGTTAGCTTTATCTAATGGCATCAAAATTTCCTACAAAACACGAAAATCTCAAATTATCAAAATTTTGATAATCTCAAATATCCCACCAACCATCATCAACATATTTTGATGAAACAACGCCCAAAATCCTTAGAAAGTTCCACTCTATCACATCTGCAACAAAAATCTCAAAAATGTTACATAATAAAAAGTTTGATTTTTAGTATTTTTTCTGATGAGCTATTTCATAATTACGATATTTTCAAATTTCCAAAATTTTGATGCAGGAATATGACCAACAAGGTGTACTTGCATATGAAACAAACCGTGTTAAAATCGGCCCAGCAGTATTTGAAATATTCAACTTATCAGGTGTAGATAAACTAATGTCCATGACTGATGTAGTTCACAAAAAGAGAATCATTGTGGACTCTGAGCCCTAACATTATATATTCCACTCATGTTCTGTTAACATGCAGAAGTAATAGTTTCACTGAAATACATGAATTAGCCCAAAAATGGGTCGGGGCGAATTATCCTAGGGGGCGAATTATCCGGGATGAATTATCCTAGGGGTGAATTATCCTAGGGGCGAGTTATCCTGTAACCCAAAAAACCACACACCCCGAGCTCTCGAATTCGTGAGCTCGGGGTGTGTTGTTTTACAAACTAGCGTTTTTAGCTCAGCTGACCAAAGGTCAGCGGAGCTAGTCAAATAGGTATTCAGTGGCGTCAGTGTGTCAGTCCAGCAGTCCACCAGTCCATCTCTCAAACTATGCCCGACGTTTTGTAACCGTAATAGCTAGAGACTCCAAATTACACCTGAAGGTAGCCCTTGGTGAACTCTCCTCAGAAACAAAAAATGAGCGCAATTTGACCTATATTAGGCACACCAGGGGGCGTTTTGTGTAAAATGAAATATCGCAATATCTCCGTCCCTATGATAAATATGTAGACAAAAAGTGATGGGATAGATAGGTTGATATTTTCCACATCAGTTAAAAGGGAAGTTAATGCCAGATTTGTTTACCAGGGGGCGCTATTCAACAAAATAAAAAACAGGGGTATTCGAATTTTCGCGCCTTCTACGCCAGCGTATCATTTGCCAGTGTCTGACGTCATCATCATTGGAATTCACAGCTAAGGCCAGGAGTCTGCATTCAGCAGTTCAATCGTCTGACTTCGAAGGAGTTCAGCACATCTAAACAATGAGACGCTCGGTAAGATCTTTTTTTCATTCTAAGAACCTAATGACGCAATGATTACCAATTAATGACCCTGGCATTGAGAGTTTCGACTGTTGATGGCTTGCTCTGCCCTCGGCTCTCACAGTGAATAAGTAATAAGGCGGAAGGCTCGTCACTGGGTTGATTCTGATGACGTCAGAGGCCTGCGATCCTCTATCGTAGCGAGAGAACGAAGAATGACCAACACTGCACGAAATCTAGCGAATACTTGCAAGTATATGCCCGTATACTTGAAAGTGAATTACAGTATACTTGAAGTATATTCTAGTATACCTGTGAGGGGCTAAATCCCTGAGTAAACACAGTCCCTGTTAAGCATTAACAAGGTGATTAATTAATCAATGAGCCATACAAAGAAGTCTCAGTGCTGCATTCCCAATTAGGCATACTAATTACCCAAACATCACAATGGGAGTTGAGCAAGACCTAACCTGATGCTTCATGGTCCTCTGAGGAATTATGGTGCCAGTAGAGTTCCTCCAAGTTTTGCCGAGTAAAGTATTAAAACATTAATTCGAAACAAACTAGATAATGTCCAGGGCATTTTTATTGAATCCCTGGGATTGAACCACATCACTTGACATGCGCTAGTATGTTTAACTTCCTGACTAATTACTGCTAATTAACATGTTGATTAATCCGTCAACTGAAGGGACAAAATGTTATTTTGACTCAGGCAACTGAATCATCAATCACTTAGAAATTTTGAAATATGCCAATATTATTAACGGTTTTTTAATTGCAATCATGTTACCCCACTGTCTTAGTATGTGCGAAATAGGCCCATTTGGGTAAAGACCAACTCCGTTTCCTAGATACATTAGCAGAAGAGCTTTCTTTCTACTGGAAGAAAGATGGATATATTTTCACCCTCATATTTCGCCTGGCGTTTGTTTGTAATAGGTTTTAGCCAAATGAAATAAATACAAACCAACGAAACACCAGGGCTGAAGCAAAGCATTGGCATGCTTTGTATTGACATCACAACCTTTGGATCGGAATGAAAGACGCCAAGGTCATTGGCTCAAACTAGTATCGATAATACACCCGTACTGGATCAAGGTAGCCAAAGGGGAAAGTCAACGGGATAGGGTACATTCCACCTGACAACTGCTAGAATGTGACATTTCGTCTCTCCGTCAATCATGATGGAATGTCTGACAAACATCGAAGCTTCGTCACTGACCCTGGCCTGCATGAGAGAACATGACTGCACACACCAGCATTAGTGTC
>NMRB01001302.1:103153-115847 GCA_002633025.1 Notospermus geniculatus
ATCATGTCGTGCTTGGCGCAAGTTTTCAAATTGCAACACCTCACTGCGAATGAAAAATATGTGCAGAATGTACATCATGTGCATAACTCAAAGTATTCTGCGCATATTTTTCATTCGCAGACTGATGTATATCAACCCTGAAGTTTTCTTTAATTTTGAGTAGGACTTGGGATCCTAGATTTCTATCGTAACGGAAGTCCGCCTGGGACCACTGTTTCTAAATGTTGGACCTCTATTCCTAAGGAAGTGCAGTCCTAGGACTATGGTTCCTAGGAATCTTGGTCCTAGGACTACAGTTCCTAGTTGTCCAGGACCGTAGGACTTAGATTCCTAAGAGTTAGGGTCCGTAGGACTTAGAATCCTAGGAGTTAGGGTCCCGCGGACCCTACTTACTAGGACCTGGGTTACTTTCACACCTGTACAGCGAAGTCTTCGCCACAGCAGAATGAATTATTCTCTTACACATGTATAGGCTTTCCTAAATAAATGTGATTCATTCTTGGCAAAATTGTATTGGACCGAGTCTCTAGTCATAATTAGCAGACTTTATCCCATCCAAACATGCACACTTGGTGAATAAAATTTGACATCATCCACGAACCTTCCTAAGACTGCAGTACCTCTTATGCCTCAGCCTATCAAACTGAGGCGTCAAATGTCAGCTGAGCGCAAGGCCCATGGGCCTCTTGTTTGGTTAGATACGTGTTCTTAACTAACTGATAGCTCTCCAGGGGCATGTGCCATAACGCACAGCGCCGCCTGTTTATTAACGGTAACACTACGCTAATCAAAACAAAAATAAATAGAGCCCGCCGGGCAATATCTTCCGGACGTCTCCCTTTAAAGTAGATCAGAGGCCTATAGATCTTTTTCTAAGCCACCCAAACACTGACACATTGCACGGCAACCAGGCGGATGCGCATGAGCCGGTTCGCACAGCGCTACTCTCGAACATGTCGTGGGTCGCCAAAGTCTGCCTTGTTCTTGTGTTTCGCCAAGATTTCATAGGTTAGTGCATTATACTTACAAAATACCGTATTCACATGTTTCAAACCTGTTAAACGTATTCTAAGCAACTTGTGCAGGCAACGCTTAGTTTCGGTGGATTATCAAATGGAAAAAACCATTATGACGAGGAGCGTTTTGCCAAACAGCGTCTAAGTGTTCGGGGCCGAAGAAAACAGTTTGTTGTTTTTATAGATCGAACACTCTTACATTCACGTTGCTAGCGGTGTAACAGGAAGGCAGGTCGTGAGTTACCTATTTTATATCTTTCAACGGACCAATAGAGGTATAGTACAAAATGAGGATCATGCTTATCCTGTTACCATGGTTATTTGTAACGTATCAACAAACTTTTAGTCTTTTGGCACCAATAGAACCTTTACCGAACGTATCTGGTGAGTCTTTCGGATATTAGTACAGTTTAGAAGTATTGTTTTTTTACATGTTCAAGAATGGTTTACATTCCCTTTGGAGTAGTAAATTACATTCTCAGCCCTGCTGGTTACAGAGATAATGGATGCAGACGGACCGGAATGCTCAGAATTGTCAGTGAGGAATTTCACACGTTAATGGCATTGGCCGATGCCGTGGAGTTCTCCCTCAAACATGGTATCTGAAGAATCCATTACAAGTTCCCGCTCCTGTCACACGTCAAACTTCTCAGTCTCTTAACGACACAATATAGTGGCAAGTCGTTGGGACTTGAGATGAGACTTGACATGCCCAAGCGACACCAAGAACCAGTACCGGTGTCTTATATCGGGTGGCCCAAAAAAAACATGCCGAACTTCAAATCTTGATTTCTCAACAACTGCCCATTAGAATTCAATGAAATTTGGCACCATATCATTTAAAGATGTTTTGTTTAACTTGTGAAATTTTTGCTTTGATAGCTTTGGTATTAGGGCCGTATCACTCAATTTAAAAATCATAGGGAAAATATGCGATTCCGGAGTCCTATAAGAAACGGGTGGATGAAAATTTCCCGAACTTTAAATTTTCATTTCTCAAAAACACTTTACCACAACTTAATGAAATTTTGTCTAACACCGCCTCGTGATATTGGCTCTAATATGTAAAAGTATTAATCCAATAACTTCAGTGTCTACTCCGTGGCGCTCATTACTAAAACGCCATATTTGAATCTAGCGTTTCAAAGTTTCACCATTGTCTCTTAAAATATGATCAATGATTACTATGGTTTTTAAATTTGGTGCCACAGTCTTAATACCAAAGATATTGAGCTGAAACTTTCACATTGTAGAAACATTGCCACGGATCAGTATTGAATAAATTTTCTTGGGGTTATAATAGATAGGTTTTCAGAAATAGCAATTTGAAGTTCAGGATGGGTTTTTTCGTATCTTATTGGATTCCGGAATCACATTTTTTCCCTGTGATTTTTAAATTGAATGATACGGCCCTAATACCAAAGCTATCAAAACAAAAATTTCACACGTTAAACAAAACATCTTTAAATGATATGGTGCCAAATTTCATTGAATTCTAATGGGCAGTTGTTGAGAAATCAAGATTTGAAGTTCGGCACGTTTTTTTTGGGCCACCCGATAGAACGAATACTGGTGGTTTAGCAAAGGCTATAAATTAGTTGATCCTACGCCATCACTGCAAGGACCAGATCTGGGACCCAGTCAGCAAATTTGTTCATTGTCAGTCAGAAAATTCAGCTTTTTGTAAACCATAACCATCTTTTTCCCTGCCAAATTCCCTATTTAGACTATTTTCAACTTGCTTTGTCATGTGATATTTTGTGTCACACCTTACCGGATAGCGTTAACGGACATCCGACGGAGCAAAAGTATCCGGTGGTGAGAGTCGTAGGCCCTCAGGAACGGAAGAAATTATAGAGAACACCAAGGGTGTACGTTGCTGTCTGTTCGGGAGCCGTTACATTTACGGTAGTAACACTGTACGTATCCTGAAGTCATCAGTTTTGTCCCGTGGACCCCGTTACGCATCCGTCGCATCCGACATTCATCAGTCTCCGTGCGTTCCTTATACACGGGGTACACCTCCGTTTCACCGGTTGCAGGTCAGAGAGTAGTCCGACCGCGAGTCAGACTCCGCCGGACTCAACGAATACGAACTGACAAGTACAGGGCGAGCAACGAGTTCTGAACAAAATGAATGCACAGCGCACAACAACCGTACAAACACCGGACGCCTTCGTTCGGTGATGTCCGTTCAACGTTTTGTGCATGCACCAAAGTTCCCGCCGGATGGAACGGACCTTGTCTGACAAGGTACCCATTTCCCAAACGAGAAATGGACAAGAAACGCATGCGAACAGATAATGAACGGATTCAAATTTTGCTCTCCGTCGGACGTCCGTTAACGCGATCCGGCAAGCTGTGGCATGCAGAGCCAAACGAAAGGTCTTGTCATCATAATTCTTTGCAATTAACCTGCAGTTTTGTTGAGGGCGGATTTCAACGCGAAGGATTCAAATATCAGGTAGAAGTATTCGAAAGAATAGAAGTTGCATGACAATGCATTTACCTCGGAAATAAAGACATGGCCATGTAACCACTGCCGCACCTTCCTGATAATGCCACCCGGGTAGAATTGTGACCTGGAAGTGAGACGGTTGTGAAACACTCGTTATATTAATTGTTGGCACATCTCGTGAGTGAAGGACACTTGTTGTGACTCTTGTTCAAGGGAGCCGTACATGTAGATGGAAGATCGCCGGTCCTTTGACGCTTCTGATATGATAATGTTGGATGAGCTAAGTCCCAGTGGATATGTCGGCTCTCTTTTGATCTCATATTAAGGGCTAGGTTCAGTGACCAAATTTTCTGAGTCCAGTTTTTGAAAATGTCAAGTATCTTTGAAATGACCTAGCCATTTTAACTTGCAGCTACACTAAATGTATCAGAGGGACTGTGCAATAACAAAAATGTGAAGTTTCTCACTTGCTGATGACCCTTTCGGTACATACATGTATTGCGGCTTTGTAACAAAGAACCAAGAAATTATTTTCTGTGTACTTGTAGCTTTGGGTTTGTATCTACACGGCAATGAAGCCAGAATTTCAAAATTTGTGGCGAAACCTGACTATAATGGTGTTTTTTCTCGATATTATTTTCTGCTCAAATGTCGGTCTTAAGACAGGGGCTTCTAGACTAAACCCTCTGAACTCAATGCACTGCATGCTGGTAGGCCCACCCCTATTCAGAATGTACAGTGGCATGATGATGTAAGCCTGCCCTGGCACTCCTGTCATGTGAATAGAATTACAAGACTGCGTGATTCCATAATACAAGTCATTGGGTTACCATAGCAGTCAACTGTTGTTATTGCTCAGTGTGTGGAGTGGTCAAACCTCAAATAAAGGGCATAGCTTCAGATAGTTCTGACAAAGTTGAGATTTTCTTGACAATGGAAACAAATTTTTGAATTCTGGCTTCATTGCCGTGTAGAGACAAACCAAAGTTACTAGTATACAGAAGATAATATCTTGATTCTTTGTAATAAGGCGGCATTATGTACCGAAAGCTGTACCCTTTGTTTCAGCTAATGAGTGGATCGGCCAGACACTAATTTGTTGTTTTAGTTATCACATTGTCCTCCTGATACTTTATGTGCAGGTGCAAAGTAATAACATTGGGCCATTTTAAAGATATTTGACCTTTTAGAAAACTGGGATTGGAAATTTTGGTCGCTGAACCTAGCCCTTAAAGCTGAACTGCATGGACAAAAACCACAGCGCCGCAGTATGGTGGTCTACAGAAGTGCAAACGCCCTTCGAAACACCTCCAGAATATGATAGACCACCAGCGTATTTGGTGGCGCCACTGTATTCAATCTCAGGCTTTCTATCGAGACACATCAAGAGATAGTGTCCAAGTGACAGAGCCTGGGTAGACTTAGTACAATCCGTAGGAACTTGAGCATGAGGTTGGTCAGGGTTCTTTAGTGCTTGCGCGCAGTTAAAATATGTGGTACAATGGCAATAACTTCACCACAAATAATTCACCACTCGTGTGAGTTTCAGAAACTCAATTTGGTATCATTGCAAACATGTTGCACATGAATCTTATTTTATTTCTTTTGCCATAGTTTTGTTATTTGAATATATTTTCACAGAACCGCAATGTACTTGATATGAGCAATAATGCATACATGACTCGCGCGATGTGTGTGTATTTGGAGAAAGATTTAATTGATTGCGGTAATTATGACCAAAGAGATAAAATAAGAATTATCCTCAACCTATACATAATGCTATCTGATGACGTTGATATACGTCAAATGAGTGTTGTATTGTTTTTGAATGCATAAATGTTTTTAACTGGTGCTTTGGTAACACCATACATGTAAAGAAGACGTGAATACTATAGAATAGTGACCGACTTTACTCTCTGGTTCGGTAAGAACCTAAGGCCTTCGACCTGCAGAAGTCACTGGATGCCATGTCTTGATGTTGCTCTATTGACTGACTCAGGGTGAATACAGTGGCGCCACCAAATTGCCTGGTAGTCTATCATGTTTCGGAGGTGTTTAGAAAGTGCCTTATTTTCGTTTGCATTTTTCTTTTGACCACCACCGTGGCGTGGTGGTCTTTTTTTAGTGCTCGGATCTCCAGTTTTTGTTCATGCAGTTCAGCTTTAACTGCGATATTTGTCTACTTCAACTGCGTTTATAGCCCACGTTTGTGTAGAGTCATTCGCGAACTTATGAAATGGCATACAAATGTGGCCTGTGTACACCTTTAATCAAAAGTAAATGCATAGCTAATAAACTTAAATATTTCCCAAAATCTTCAGCGGATCAACCTTTGCTTTTCACGGCAGTTATTTAGGGCATCAAGACAAATTTTGATACCAAAAATATCATGAACTTGCATGAGTTGTATTTTTGACAAAAGTTTGGAATTTCCATAAAAAAGTGTGATTTTCCATCGCATATTTTTTAGAAGTGAAACCAACGTCACTTTAAAGCCTGTTTGTTTCCCAGCAAAATTATTTTTTCAGGTTCAAAAAATTCCGTGGTGAACAGAAGTTACAGAGCATTTTCCAAAATGAATTTCGTTCAGTTTTCCAGTCAAGTCAGGGCTATTCCTTCGGTCTCATTTAGATCTACCCAGTCTGCTGAATATTGTGAATAGGCCTATTCATGGCCTAGTCAACAATAGTTACTCCTGATAACACTCCATCGAGTAATCCAAGGGCAGGCGGTCTTTTGTGTGAGATGAGTGGCGGTGTCACCTTTCTTAATTCCTCCTTACAATTCCTTGCCAATGAAGGCAGAACCTACGTAACCTCTTATGGAACCTACGTAACCTCTTATGGAATTGACGCCATTTACTCTTCCGTGAGCTTGGTCTTGGGACAATAAGGAAAGGTCGACTATAAAATAAGACTTGAACTGTTGACTGGAGTTTCGACTGAAACGTTCGAATAAATTCTCCATAATTACGACATGGAAGCTCCAATTGAAAATTTGAAAATTTATTCGTGTATAGAAACAGGAAAGCTTTAAAATGACGTTGGTTTCACTTCAAAAAAATATGCGATTGAAAATCACACTTTTTTATAGAAATTTCGAACGTTTGTCAAAAATACAACTCATGCAAGTTCATGATATTTTTAGTCTCAAAATGTGTCTTGATGCCCTAAATAACTGCCCTGAAAAGCAAAGGTTGATCCGCTGAAGATTTTGGGAAATATTTAAGTTTATTAGCTGTGCATTTACTTTTGATTAAGGGTGTACAATTGTGCATATACTCTAGTTTCATCGATTTAAAGCACCACGGTATTGCCACTTTCTGTCGACAGCCGGCGCCACCGGTACCCGTTCTCCAATACTGTAGTTAAGCCTTGGCCCTTTCGCCCCAGTGTTGGAGAATGTATTACACTACAGTACACGTAGTAGCATGCGTAGTTTACCAAGTCGTCAATAGAGGTCTCCCTTATCGCGGGTAGGTGTAACGCAGGATTGGGAAACAATACAGTGGTCCTTTAAGACCGGTTCATTATGAGTGCCTGTAACCGCCCCGTGCAGGACAGCGTGAATAGGCCCACGGTCCCTTGTTGTTCATTGGCGCACATTTTCTACTCGTGCTGTTGGGTTGCAAGTGACTCGTGGTTGTCAGTACGGATAAACAGATTGCTGTGTGTGGTTTAAGCTGTGACCGTGTGGTTGATCAATTTCTTTTCCGTTGTGTTATGTCTGTCGTTCGGGGACCATGACGTACACAGGGTGATTCAGAAAAAAAAATTCAACAAATAACCAGCTTGGCAGATTCTTTTTTTATCGGAGCTGACGGGAATTGTCGTCGTCGCGTACCTGAACTTGAATTCATATACCGGTACCCAGTAAAAAATTGGAAAAGAAATGCAGACTTATGGCTGTTTCTAATGCTGAGTGATGAAATAATCTTTCGAAAATGCAATGACAAATTCAGTCACTCTGTTCTCATGATGATGTCATACTGCACTATGAGCCTAGTCCATTACGATATCATGCTCAGCAATGTCAACAAATTCGGGTTCCTCATCCTCATCCTCCCCATTTAGGACTTCATTAATTTTCATTGACACCCAAGGTTTTGTCACCTGTTGGGGCAACAACCAGCTTAAGAAAACTTCCGATACTTTAAAGCCGCACAGTATGCACAGCTAAATCACTTCCAGTTCGGCCGAATTTTAGTGCAACCTCGTTTACAGGCGTGCGTGTTGTATAGAACAATGGAACCACATATTACAGCATTATCCTGTATCGCGGTTCGGGGAATCACCAATGCTGCGTGTAGTCTTGCGCAGCCAGCCGTTTCGTTCCACAGTACTGCAATAACGGATTCCCAGATTCGAAACAGCGCCTGGGTCACCGACAATGCTCGCCGATTATAACCCACCTGTCTATACTGTGCAGCTTTAAGTTAGAACTTAATCAACTTAGATTTTCCAAAAAAACAACTTGAGGTTCCATTCTTATGAAACACCGCGTATAGTGGTGGGCCCAGTCATGCAAAGCGGACGATCAGTTATTGCGGTAGGCCTACTCATTCGGCATCGGTTATCCAGGCATTGCTTACGAATCGTGATGTAAACATAACACAACGCGCAGGCAAGACGTCAATCATACACCAGCCCTCCAATGCAAAAATGCAGTAACTCCTATTTTGGAAAAGAAGTTACTGCCTTTTTGCATTGTATTTTGCATTGTATTTTGCTCTGGATTTCCTGATAAAATTTTCTATATCAATGTTTCTCAAAACTATGAAAAATCAAGTTACTGCCTTTTTGCATTGGACGGCTGACATGGTCAGCGGTCATGCCGATTTAGAGGAATCACAGGAAATACGGTCTGCAGCCCATCAGTCACATAACTATCATGTACTCTAAATATAAACACAACCATGTGTACGTGTTAACATCATAATAAGCTTAGGCCCATATTCCAGAAGCCTCCTTAACTCTAAGGTCCACTTAAAGCTGACGTGAACGAACAAAAAGCCCTCATGCGGCGAGCAAGAGAATTGCAAACGCCCTGCAAACACCTCAAACGAAGGCTCCAAACATGATACACCCCACGACGCCAGGAGGGCGCCATCTTATTTGCCTTCAGGCAACAGAGCTGTCAACATATCCGGCTACCTCTTACACTGCTCAAGAAAAAAATTGTATTCATTTAGACGGGATTCGAACCGTCGACCATCTGATGTGTAACCCACCACTCAATCCACTGGGCCAACGAGCCAACTGACAGGGACATGATTTATGTTTGTCATAGACGTAGGCCTTCGACTTACGTTATAATGCTACGAATAAGAGAAAACATGTGAAGTCTTCCAACAAGTTCGGTGGCCGAATGGGGAAGACGGTAGAACAGAGACAACAAGGCGCGGGTTCGATTCCCAGCTGGGTCAATTTTTTTCTTTCAAAAAAAGTGTTCGGCAGGAGCTCACCATAGGATGTTGACACCTCGAAAGCTCGATGACAAATAAGGTGGCGCCCTCCTGACCTCGTGGGGCCTATCATGTTCTGAGCCTTGCTTTGAGGTATCTGCAGGGCGTTTGCAATTCTCTTGCTCGCCGCATGAGGGCTTTTTGTTCGTTCACGTCAGCTTTAAGCTTTTTGTATTCTGCCCTGCAAACAATAGCTAAAGGTAAACCGTAGAGTTAAGGAAGCTTCTAGAATACGGCCCTTAGTGTAACTTGCAATTCGGCCATATTCTCCTAATGTGCTGTATTTCGGTCCTCAAGTCATCAGGCTCTCTTATCATCAACCTCAGTGATGCTGAAAGGGTCCTGGATATATACAAAGATTACCCGGGATCTCAATCTTCACTAAAACAATACCCTGGGTATAGTTTCGGTGGCCGAACATCACCCGGCATCGTCGAATGACACCTGGATTCGTGGTTATCTCGCCCGTGGGCACGTGACCGCCTGAGGAATGTCATGAACAGCTACACTGAACAAGTACCGCGGCGCGAGACCGCGAGATTCCACAAGATTTCTGAATAGGACTCGTTCGTAGGCACTGATTGCGGGTGTTGGGTGATGTTCAGCTACCGAAACTACACCCAGGGTATTGTTTTCGTGAAGATTGAGATCCTGGACGCAAAGGACCCGGAACGCCGCGCAGCGGCCAGATAGCGAAGCTGCTGACGTCACAGGCGGTCCGACTCTGAATTTCTCCTCATGTAAGAAATTCAGCTTCTGGAAAACAGCGTGCCAAAAACACACAATACGGCATTGTTAAGCGCTCAAACTTCGCATGAAAGTTAAGGAGGACTGGGAATGATGTATCGATGGCGCAATTAGTCACTTCGCTCAGCAGTTTGTTTGTAAATTTAGATTTAATTTCAAACTTATGATTTGATGACGTCACGATGACGTCACAGATTTACCCAAAGCGAATCATAGCAACGCTACCGTGCGTTGCCGTTGAGGTGTAGCGCACGTCACTGCTGTTGCACGTCTTCGTGGCGTTGCACGTCTTGTTGGTTCACGGCGGCGGAATGATCGTTGCTTCACAACCCAGCGCCCCGGGGTTCGAATCCCGTCCACTGTTTTTTATTTATCATCTTTTGTATTTTATTCTTTTTCTCTTCATTAAGTTATTTTTCGTGAATGTTGCAATTGCTACCATATGCGAAATAAATCATTCAATTAAGGCACAGGATAATCGAGAATTACGACAGGGGTACAGCAGTCAGTATTTTCACTCTGGGCCTTGGCCTAATCCTGATTCTGATGGCAAATGTATCAAAACTGCCGTAACAATAGCAGTAACTGGTTTTACCATATAAAAGCAAAAATGACGTAGACTACTAACTGTTTCCCTGGCTTCAGGGACATTAACGTGTCCGCTGGAGCCAGGGAAACAGCCCAGTGGCCCCATCACCAACAACACACCCAACAAACAAAATATCTCATTGCCCAGTTCCTTCCACTGGGTAATCTTTGTATATACCCAGGACGACATTTATCCTTTCAGCCTCAGTGATGATGAGTTTTTAAAAAAACTCAACAGCCCAGGAAATGTTATGAAATAAATGTACTGGTAAAATATTTGTACCGGTACCCAATATATACATAATCATACGGGGATTTTCTGGATTTTCCATGGATTCCTGTGATTCCTCGACATGGCCATGGTTAGCTCTATTCATGGATTCGAACCATGCGGTGCAAAGTTATGCAGAGTGGGCGTGGCTTGAATTTCCACGACCGGTCTTTAATCGATGAAACTAGAGTAATTATTCCTCACTAAAAATGAAACGGCACGTATGCTTTCATTTCTCGTCAACAGTGTCAGTGGAAGGACACAGTACGTTACATCAAACGTTTTTGACAAAGTTCTCAGATTTATTGACCGGACTGCCTGCGTGTCACTGTTATCGCCTGTCCGTTTACCAGTACACAGAATGACTATGATTTTCTACCTCAGAGTTGATTTCTGGTTGAAGAAAGATAGATGTGTTTTGTCGAAAATATACGATAGAAATATTTTGGCCATATTTGTTCTTAGTAGGTTGGTCCGGTTGGGATTCGCAAGGATAGGCAGGCGAAGGGTGTCTTGGGCAACGTACATTGGTGGCACACAAAAGCGACTGAATGGCTGGAATGAGATTATTATAACTGCGGAAGGGATGAGCAATATCTACAACGTATCAGTTGTGTTCATTGTCAACAGGAAAAGATTAAAACATTTTCCGTTGAAAGAATACTCATATTCTACACTCTCACAAAATATCAATATTAGAGAGTTTTTGATTGGCCAATTCAGGGAGATGCGTGAGCACGCCATTACCTTCACCGGTTATCTTGCCCGGTTGATGATATTTGACTCCATTCTTACCGACAAAGATATCACAAGAAAAAATATGTGTAAGTATGCGATGAGGGGTGAGAAACAGAGATGAAAGCTAAAGCAATTTTAAGTCTTCACATACATGTAGCCAGTAGACCTATCCGGCGTGATGATTGTTCACTTCTCTTTAGGACCAAAACATGGTTTATTGCACCGGTGTGATAGAATGTAATGCCCCCGTCTTGCTGATGTCCCCCTGTATTGTTTATCACAGGATTGAGGGTCTTGGTCTCTCTCGAGCTCGATTAAAAGATGCCACTTAATCCGTAAATGTATTGTTGGGGGACATCATGTATCTGGCGGGGAGGGGGGCCTAACGATTCTATCACACCGGCCTTAATCGACAAAATTGTATTGGTCGAGCAATCGCGTACGGAGGGTTAACGGGAATCCCAAAGCCTCCATGTTTTTCAGAATGTCCTATTAACTCTACAGGCAATACCTCTCCTTTCAGGTGTTGGGTGTCGTGTTTATCATTTGTGGAGAAATGAAGAGAGGACCTGGTATTTCGTGAAGATTGACGATGACTTATTTTATCGGAAACGATATAAGACCAAGGTTCGCTCCACGGTAGAGTGCGTCTGTACATTTTCATGTTCGTCAGTAATTAGCAATAGGAATACTGACGTCATGTTTGATATTCCAACAGGTACCTGCACATATTACATGTACAGGGTATCATATTATGACGATGTTTGAATAAAAGAACACAGTGCAAAGCGATAGAAAAATATGCAATACTTTGTCAAAATAACATATTTTTCTTAAAAAATAAATTAGGTTTGTGTGGCGTATGCATCTGCAATCCATTTTAAACTTTGATCAATGGTCAATATATTTCTTTGAAATAATCATAAATGTAATGACAAATTATCCTTTTTGATTATGTTGATTAAAGCACAAGGACCAAAACGTGCTGGTATGTACGTAGTTTCAAATAAACATTGTCTATGATGGGATATTATCAGATTAGGCTTACTTTCGAAAAGGTTGAAGCCTTCCTAGCAGTTCATCCCTGAGTTCGTTCCATGGCCTGGCCGCTTGATCTGAGAAACCCCTGTCAGCCTGCGCCTTTAGGTGATACCTTGGGATCTCGGGCAGGTTTTTATCACGGGACTTCAGAGATCACCTGGGGACGAAGGATGGGTTAAGCTCCAAGCAGATCGGTGTATTTCACTCTCTTGCTACATATCAACCGGCCACGCAGTGTATCCGATTTCCTGCATGAAAGAACGAGAAGAGGATTGTAAGTGACCTCTTGGTGTAGCTCCTTACACTTACAGGGAAAGGAAAATACAGGTTCGTTGGAAAAAGAGTCGTTGTTTATTTGTCCACTTCTTGGT
>NMRB01001302.1:115860-140545 GCA_002633025.1 Notospermus geniculatus
CATCCCCCTGCCCCCCCCCCCCAAAAAAAATATCTTCCTCTAAATATGCAATGGACAATGTAATGGTAAAAGGTAATTGAATATGCTTGTGGTATTTGTATTTGTATTTCATTTTTTCCGTCAGGGCCGACGCTATAGCATTATTGGCCCTGCTAAGTACGGAGGAGGCCATCACAAGCTACTCATGTTCCTCACTTGGATGGGGTATTATACTTGCCCTTGCAAAAACACAAGGTACAAGGCACCACGGCTTACTGTCCCATGCGACGGACGCGAAGAGCCGGGAATGAAANCCCTCAGACAAAACGGCGAGGCATGATTTTCAATGTGAAGCCAATTTGCACCAGATGCCAAAAATGTTAGGTGCATGCGTACGGTACAAGAACACCCAGCTGTGTGAATGGCGTACGGTAACTTTTTCAAAAATGCGATTTTCCAGAAATGTATGGGCTTTACATCAAAATCATTCAGAGCGTAGATAAACAATATGTTGGACTATAAACTTGTCCGATAACTATTCTTCTAAGAATCCACGGAAGGAAAGAAATCCTATTTCTGTAGTCGAAACCTACTTTTCCTATGCACTTTCGCCGCGTAGATCAATATGGCTCCATTATTCACAAAAACCCTTTCGCGTAGTTGAACTACATTCCGAGTTCATTGCGTGTGTGATAGGGGCAGGGTGGTTCAGATCTCTAAAGGTGCTGAAAATGTTATTTTCAAGTACTTCAAAAAGTTCGTCTGCTATACCGGAAGTAGGTGCATAGCGTACGATAAAATCTGAGTCACCAGCGTGGTGAATGTTGGTGAAAAAATAAAGAACCATAGGACGAACTAAACCGAGGACACTGTGTACAGGTCATAGGCCAACATGCAGCAGTTAACCTGTTGTGGAACGTACATGTACTGTTGTACACGTACACATGTGAACGGAGACTTTACATACCCATGGTCCTGCTGCAGCAAAAACAGCGTCAGTGTTCGGGGGGGGGCTTGGAAAACGGTCTTGTTTTTATAGATCGAACACTGTTGCAAGCGTAAGTTGCAAGCAACGTAACGGGAAGCTAGGCCGTCAGTTCACTTATATCTTTCGTCGAACCAGAGAGGAAAAGCAATGAAAATGAAAGGGAGAAAATGAGGATCAGGATTATCCTGTTACCATGGTTATTTGTGACCTATCAACAAACGTTTAGCCTTTTGGCACCAAGAGAGCCTTTACCTAACGTATCTGGTAAGTCTTTCGGATATTATTAGTACAGTGTAGTAGTAGCCTATTGGTTTTTTACATGTCCAAGGATGGTTAAATTCTGTTTGGGGTAAATTACAAAAGGCCGGTGTAATATCTGCCAGTGTTCCCCATCTGTGAGTGTTACCCTTGTATTGTGTGACGGAATAAGCAGCGACTTGACAATCGATGACACACAGAGAAACATGTCAGCATGTCTGCCAGCGTTTCCCCCAAAATTAGGGGAACACACTGACCCACATAAACACTGGCAGATATAACACCGGGCCAGTTAAAGCGGATTGCTTGTGTCTGTCCAAAGTGAACCAAAAATAATAAAACGTCCCGTTTTATTCGTAATAACAACTGGTAAATGCATTACGGCGGCCGCTCCGGAAACGGTGCTGTGGAATCTTTGACTCGGCACGAACAGTCCGCTTTAACAACATTAAATTTCTCATTTGATTGAATCATCCATACAAAAGCAGTCAGAAGTTGGCGGCGATTTGGATGTAGATGAGCCACAATCGGTCGTAGACTGCGGCCCTCTTTCCCGACAGATTCTGAGTGTGATTTCACGACCTCATTTGCACGAGTAACTCGAGTATAGTAAGATAGTACTAGGATAACTGGTGCAGACGGACTGGCATACCCAGAATTGTCAGTGAGAAATTTAACACGTCGATGGCATGGGCCGATGCTGGGCATGGCGTCCTCCCTTAAACACGGTAGGCCTGTCTGAAAAATCCATTGCAATTTCCCGAGCCTGTCACACGTCCAACTTGTCAGTCTTTTAACGACACAGTTAAAGCCCCTGTCACACTGTGGCGACTTATATTAGGCAGGCGAATGCCCGCGGGTAGTTTAGTCATTAACAATACGCGAAAGTGTCTTCCTGCGGTCCACCTACAATTTTGTTGGTTCGCCTTTCAGATGAAACCAAGGCTACTATCTTAGTTTACGCTAGACGGCAGAGTCGACTCGAAGCCAATTCGTGGTAAGGGGGGCCTAAAATGAGTGCATGTACAATTTTTTAGTACTTCCATGGAGGAACATCCATACAAACTTCGACATGTTTTGAATATTTTTTTTTCCATTTTTCTCTATCAAAAGCGCATATTCGTGTCGTTAAGGAGACATGACAACAACAAACTTCGAACACCACGAGGATCGTTCCATCGGGATATTCTAGATTTTATACTGAACCTTTGGGATTCCCCACACTTTCCAGCTTTCCAACATACTTTCCAGGTTTCCAGCTTTCCGGAAACTACAGACTACCATCTGATGGACCCAAATATAGAATTCGGTAACACCCTGGAGGGCTTTCCAAATATCAGAAGCCGGACGTGGAATCGGTGCCAATTTTCAGAACTTCCATCTTTAAGGACAGAACTAAACTTGGAGACCATTTGTGAAGAGGATAGTGACGTTTTTATAGATATCCCATTGGGGCCGTAGGCCTACCTTGTTTCCAGAGCTCTGGCATACATCGCGCATTTACGCCAGGTTGAGGTGAATGATCAAGAAACCTTTTCAAATATTCGTGACAATGAGGTGGTCGCGTAACTAATCCGCGTGGTGGCGCTGTCAGTGTAATACCCGGAAGTTGACAATCAGTTCGCGCCATGTTCGCTGTCAGCCATGAGTCGTCTGCTGTGAATGTGCACACGCCGCCGGACATGGATAGGCCAAAACCAAATAAGTACGTTTCCTGGACGCTCCCAGAGCTTCGGAATGAGTTGAAGAAACGAGAAGTGAAAGTTAGCGGCCGAAAACATGAATTAGTTTCGAGGTGAGTAATTTTTTGAGCCGTGGGTGAAAGTTAGGTTGGAATGCTGCGAAGTACTTCCAATGGCCTGAGTCAGGAATCAAACTGATAACAATGAAAGTCCCATCTGTAAATCGAACTAACAGAAATCCAGCAGACTTCAAGAGGCCCTTACTTGCATTCGGCAGTGTCGGCGCTGTCGACTATTTGGGCTTCAGCGCACCGTTGGAGCAGTTGTGTGGCTGGAAATGTGGCACATCTTCATCAGTATCAGATCTTGGAATTCGAATGCTCGTATCAGTATTGCCGAATCGGTAGATGTCGTCCTGGGTAACCCTAAAGTTTACCCAGGACCAACCTGGGTAACCCTAAAAGTTACCCAGGACGATCCTGGGTAAACTTTAGTGTACTAAAGTTTACCCAGTTTGAAATTCTCGCACTTTTACACCTGCGGTCGAGGATCTTGAAAACGGCACTTAGTCGTACATCAGTGAACGAAATACATCAAATCGGCAAAATGGCAGCTGATAACGTCACTCGTGTTGCTGCGGAGGATTTGCAGATGTATTTGAGTTCGATCGCATCTTATAGGGACGGTTAGTTCACATCTAAATGTCGAGAAATCAAAAAGAAACTGGTTAAGTTCGTGGAAGGAAAATACGAGCTGTTTAAAAGGGTAAACGTGACGTCAAACTGCAGTGGCTAGTTCGGGATGAACTTGCACTGGCGCGGGAAATTGCCAGCGGCGCTGTGGAGGCATGGGCACCTGTATCGCGCGAATTTCAAACTGGGTAAACTTTAGTACACTAAAGTTTACCCAGGATCGTCCTGGGTAACTTTTAGGGTTACCCAGGTTGGTCCTGGGTAAACTTTAGGGTTACCCAGGACGACATCTACCGATTCGGCATCAGTATTGAGCAGTCACGATCATCCTCATTCCCTAGCCTGATATTGGACGTGTGGCTATTCATCCTTTTACGGTGTCGGACTGGGTGAATGCTTCAATGTTTGTGTTATTTGGTAGGGGTCTTGTTGTGGGCATCAGCCCGTGACAAGGGCCTTAATTCTGTGAAATAAGCAATACCTCTGGTATAGGCCTACTATAGACCGGACAATAGGGTCAGGCTATTGTTAAATCAATGATGCATAATATAATCACATGCTAGTCACAGGACCTGAGGAGGGGCACTTTAGACCAGACCAGAGGCAGACTTACACCAGACAGCACCCAAGCAACACCTATGAGCCGAGCAACACATACGACGAGTACGACCAGTATTGTATTACACTGTGAAGGAGACCGAATGACCGTTCGACCAGCCTGCGTCGCAGAAGTCCCACAAGCCACACACATAAAGGGCGGTTTACACTAGGTTGCACCAAGTTGCAAGTTGCAGCAACTTGCAACTTGTTGCAAACTACCTGGGACGGTTTACACATAGAAAAATCGATGCAACCTCCAGCGTGATCGAGTTGCAACAAGTTGCATATCCGTTTACACATGCAACTTTTATGAAACTTTTTGGTCTCATCAGGTTTATGCAACAAGTTGCATGAAGTTGCATATGAAAAGTTGCATGTGTAAACGGGCCTTTAGGAGCAAAACGGTAATCCCCAACGGTAACCCAAAACGGTAATCCCCAAGTCCGACAATGTCGGACTTGGGGATTACCGTTTTGCTCCTTATGTGTGTGGCTTGTGGGACTTCTGCGACGCATGCTGGTCGAACGGTCATTCGGTCTCCTTCACAGTGTAATGCAATACTGGTCGTACTCGTCGTATGTGTTGCTCGGCTCATAGGTGTTGCTTGGGTGCTGTCTGGTGTAAGTCTGCCTCTGGTCTGGTCTAAAGTGCCCCTCCTCAGGTCCTGTGACTGGCATGTGATTATATTATGCATCATTGATTTAACAATAGCCTGACCCTATTGTCCGGTCTATAGTAGGCTTATACCAGAGGTATTGCCTATTTCACAGAATTAAGGCCCTTGTCACGGGCTGATGCCCTCAACAAGACCCCTACCAAATAACACAAACATTGAAGCATTCACCCAGTCCGACAACGGAAACACATGGTCTGTCCGACGTACTGGTTGATGGTGGTGCATCTGGTACAGGTGATGCAGTAGACAACATTTTTGCTATCACAATCTGTGGGACCCCTCAAGCGAAGTTAATAATAATAATAATAATAATAATAATAATAATGTGTGGGCTTTTAGTGCCTTTTACATTTAAGTGTCAAGGCACTTCACAATTACTATCCCCAGCTATAGGCCTGTTCATTCCAATTTCATATCTCCACTCCCTGGGAGTATTACAGTCCCGGCAGCCGATTTCAGCGCTCCTGGACTAACATTCACATAGACCATCACTACTAGCCAGGTACCCCTTTTACACCTGGGTGGGGTGAAGCAAGTGAGGTAAAGTAAGGCAAAGTCACAAGCGAGCGTGTTTTTTTCTTGAACCCGGTGTAACGTTTTTCAGTGATGCCCGTGAGCCAGTGTGACACTACAATAGATTGACGGAATAAGCGGCGACTTGACAATGAGCGACACACAGAGAAACAATGAGTCTGTTTCTCAGTGTGTTCCAAACAATGGATGTCACACAGAATGAAATGGCCAGGGCCATTGTGCTCATCTATGTGATAAGTCTCCATGGTTATGTGTGAAACTGTGACTCTCACGGTGAATGTTGAGGACCAGTACAGAAAAGATAAAGCTGAACACACCAAGAAGTATGTTATGATCTGATCAGTATTATCAGTCAATGACATAAACTCAGGTGATGGCACCCAGAAGGAGTACAATTTCTGAATACAATGAATGCAAGTGGTATTTGTGAAGAAACTGCTTTCCTGTCTAGGTCACACTCTCACAGATGTCAAAAATTCTATTTTTCAAGATGGCCACCTGGTGGCCACACGTGACGTTCGTTGGGACTGAAATTTCAGCAGGAATGTACAGGATACTTGCATAGATATTTAGACAACATTGAAACATCATAACATTTACTACCGATGACATATGGCCAAAGTAAATTTTTCAAGATGGCCGCTTGGCAGCCATGTTGAAGTCAAATCGAACCGAAATTTGGCATATACTAGTAAGTAGACAGTACCAAGACACATATTTAGGTACGGTTAAAGCATCCTAGCTACCCCTATTTATGAGGTGTGGGCCGAAATCCAGTTTTCAAGATGGCTCCCTGGGGGCCATATTTGACGTCGAATCTCACTGAAATTTACCATATATTTATATGGTACCTAGATACATATTTTGACAACGTTAAAACATCCTAGCTACTCCTATTTATAAAATGTGGGTCAAAGTCCATTTTTCAAGATGGCTTCCTGGCGGCCATATTTGAAGTCCGATCAGGTTGAAATTTGGTGCATTTGTGCAGGGTGCCTAGATATATCTTCACACCAAATCACAACACTCTACGTCAAATAGCCATGAAATGTGCCACCAAAAAACAGTGAATTTTCAACTTTGATCTCTGTGACCTTGGAAAGTAGGTCAAAACAAAAACCCGGGATGTATGTGATGTAGTCTCATCAGAGGAACCCATCATAAAAGTTTCGTGGTTATAGCTAACAGCGTTCAGGAGATACGGCCGAAAGAAGGTTTTCACAAAGCGCCCCCTACAGGCCAGAGTGTATAAGCAGCAGCGCTAAGTTTCGGTCCAGTGATAGTTTTTACCATAGGCTTCCTGTACACCAAATTTCAAGTTTCTAACCCAAGCAGTTTAGAAACGTGCCACCCATGTTAACGACGACGGACGACCCCGGCGGACGATACACCATGAGAGTGTCGTCCGCACTGAAAAACGGCCACACTGAAAAACGTTACACCTGGATCTTCTGATCAAAAGTCCGTCTCGCTAACCACTGCACCACGTCGCTCCCCGAGTTGAGGGGCAGAATGGGGCAGATTATTGAAACGTCACCTACGTTATGTCATAAGACACATAGATAACCTCAGAATATTACCCTTTTATTCACATAATAGCCAATCCAAGGGCCAAATGCACTGGAAGTCAGTCAATTAGGCACATTTTGGCATTTCATGCGCTTGCGTGCTGGCATTCATGACGAGTGCTCACACTAGAAGGGTTGTATTCGATATTTAAGACCGCCACACACCCACAGTGTGGCGGTCTTCCTTGGTTTAACTGGAATTCTCTGGATCTCTGAATCTCTGGATCTCTCCATCCAATCTGGTGGTTTCAGGTCAATAACTCAAGAATTAAGCCATGTATCGCCACTAAACTTTCTGGGTGTGTACATATGTGCAAAAGACAGGTCGAGTTTGTTTCCTGACTTCATCCAAAAACGTTAAAGTATGAATTTTGATGAATTTTCAACAGTTGTTAAAACAGCGCAAGCCAAGGGGATTCCCCGTGTGACCGATTTAGAAGCATGAGTCACATCTAAAAATAACCCTGTAGCATTTCATCGACGTGCAGAGAACGGAGCATGCGCATTGGGCAAATGCTTGTTCCTACATCTGCCGCTTCACTCATGCGGCGCTACTGTCCGTTCATGCTTTCCTGTCTCCTCTACCATGTCTACGCTCTCGAAATCATCAAAATAGCGACAGCTGCAAAGGTAAATTTTGTTTAATTCTGTTTAATTTGGAAGTTAACTTCTTTGGCGTCAATGTCAACCATAGGAAGTGATGTTTATTTGTATATTTTCTGTTAGATTTTTGGTGTTCTGCCGTCGATCAGACATCGACATGCTCATGCACACCACAGCCGCTGTCACCATCATGGTCACTGAATTAGACAGCTCAGGCCTACGCCTACATTTCACAGCCCCTGGCATGCGTTAATCGTATCATATTGCACATTCGACTCGTTGGCAATGGTCAACATACTCTGCATCATCATTGGACATTGATCGTGTAGACGGCCTGAGAAGATTGTCACTGTGATGAAAGTGAAGAGTGCAAGAAGAGTGTCTGTAGGCTACTGTAGGCCTATAGGCGTAGGGGGCCTACTGTAGTGTCTACTTGGCTGTGTGTGTACATGATAATACTAGTATAGGCTAGCTTACGTGCAGTGCACTGCTTTGCATATGCTACTAACAGTCATTCGTTGTACCGGTAGGCCTAGTTGCCTGCTGTAGGCCCTACTGCTGGCTCTTTTTCCCGTGTCAAACCAAATCACTAGGCCAAGCTAAAAATTATCGATAGGGGCCTACATAAATACATGTAGACATGGTAGATAGGCCTACTGCCAAGACATGCACATCTTCCTTTTCTCTTTTCAGCATGAAAATGAAAATAGCCAAAGTTTTCAAAAGAGAATGCACCCAAAAGATCCATGCTACCCACTACCATTGGACTTGATGTTGTTGGCTACAAGAGATGTCTGCAGTCGAAAACAGTCATGATGGAATCAGGAGCAGCGAGAGTTTTGTCACAACATGAACATTAGTTAGATGATCTGTATTTTGTACAATTTGATAGTGACAAAAATAAAACATCCCATTTTTTCCTTTCAATTAAATGTATGTTAAAAATTTATGATGACCTCTTGATGTCCAACTCACGCTCAAGATTCCATGTCCACCGGAACTAAGCTGCAAAGACCTGACAGACTGGTTCCACACCAGGGCCTGGTTTCTCAACAAAATCTTTTGTTAAGATTATTTTCCCCAACTTAGGATGTTTCAAGAAACCAGCCCAGAGTCTGCAAGTACCATACATGGATGCCGCCGCCAAATAATGTCAACATTCTGACATTGCTCATCTCAACCATCCAGAACAATACCTCTCATTAATTGACTGTCGAAACCTCTGTTTGTGTCCAGTGGCGGTCTTCAAATTGGCTGTAAAGCCAATTTCTAGTTCCTACCATTCCTGCCCGAGATTTTGTATTTGCTTCAGTGAAAATTATAGAGATTTTGCCAGACTCCTGTACGAATATTGTCAGTCAAATGAAATTTCCCTCTGTACGCGTTGTCAGTTAAAATGTACCGGTATGTACTTCGTTTATATTCGCCGGCTAGCGAAAATAATATCGTACCTCGCTTCTCGTACGTTCAGTGGTATCCTAAATAAGGAGTTAATTAAAGCACTGCGGTTGGAGGATGGCAGCAACGATACCAGTCCTTTACAGTAATTACGGGGAAGTATGTTCTGTTTCAGGCAAAGAATCCGTCTCCATGCTGATGTTTCGTCGCAGCAGACAGCCCAACCCCCGGGAGCCCAACCACGTGATGATGGCCAGACAGCCCAACACCTGGGAGCCGCACCACGTGATAGCCACCTTTGTGCGGTCTGCGTACACCAAACACTGTCCAAATTAAAAATACTAGGACAGACGCAAGCAAATGCATAAAACCATCATGGCGCCCGCTGGCCTATATTTAGCTCTGCCTCGGTCTATTGCTCTTGGAGCTGTAGAATGACGTCACTAGCCGGGAATCCGGCTCAGATTATTTGCTTTCACCGGTCTTCGAATGCAAGCTGCCCAGAAGACCGGGTACCAGTCTACAGTCTGCGGGGATAGGCTGTCCCAAACTCCTGACAGCGCCACCTATCTCCATTCTTCCCATGCGGAACGGAACTAACGGCGATTGGAACGAGATTGAGGCTGTTCTCAAAAAGCAATCTTATCTCGCATATGGTCACCCAGTGTCATCAGTTAGGGAAAGGATATGATTGCGCCGTCTGTGGGAAAAGATTCTACTCTAAGAAAAGGCTAGCTGACCCACACTTGACACTAGCGGCGAAATATCGTGCCTCATTTCACCACTAGCGTAGGTGGAAGGCCGCCATTTTGGATTTTGCCGGCGCGCATGTAGAAATAGTTCGGTCGGCCTAATCACACAATTCTTTCTAATTAGTATTCAGTTCATTTCTAATACCACTTGTTATCAACAAGAAGTCCTTTTAGTCTGAAAATATTCGCTTTGAACCCAACAGCACCACTTTTCAACATCATCTATCATCTAGCGTAGATGCCACTGGGTTGGCGGTGACACGGCTGGCCTGTTCACGATTGTTAAAAACCTTTACCAAAATGTAGTAATCTGCACTACTTTCAAGATGGAAACCTATTAAAAAAATAGCTATGGTACCTTATGGTGTCCTGTGGTATCCTATGGTACCCTATGGTATTTATGGTATTGTATGGTATATTGCTATTGTACCCATGGTATTTTATGGTACTATGGTATTAATTTATGGTACTTATGGTTGCCTTTTATGGTACTATTGTATTTTATGGTACTATGGTATTAATTTATGGTACTTATGGTTCCCATTTATGGTACTATGGTATGCTATGGTTCTATGGTATTAATTTATGGTACTATAGAATGTTATGGTGCTATGGTATTAATTTATGGTACTGTGGTTTCCTATGGTTCTATGGTATTCCTATGGTACAAGGGATGAAAATGGGAAAAAGTTTTTCCCATTGAAAAAAAAACGAGGAGTTAAATGTTCTGATTTATAAATGTATAAGATTCGTGCTTACTATAGGCACTAATCATTTCTGATGTTGGTTGCAGTTGGTCTGCAATTATGAGCGAGAATATTATACTAAAAGTTTTTTATGGTAAAACCAAATACCTGACAAAACAGAAAACATACACTTTCGGAGAAGTCTCTTCACAAGTCAAAATCTGAGTCTTGACAAACTTTACTGTTTTCAAGCATTTTACATAATAGTCTCGGTCACCCAGCCGCTGTTTCGAATCTGGGGATCGAACAAGCGTCTGGGATCAAACTGCGAAATTACTGTTCGGAGGCTTACCAAGATCCTGGTACGCTCGCTGATTGGCTAATCAGGGACAGAGCTAGTCATTCATTTCCATCCGCCGATTCATCCCATTTGAAAATCACAATCCGGCTGCTGATTGGGCAAGAGAAGTGATCATGTGATCTCATCATGGCGACGACCATAAATGTCAGTTGGGTTTTCTCGATCTCGCTTCCCATACGGATACACAATTCCTGCTCAGACTTCAGCCTGAAATTCAACTCCAGTAAGTTGATGCTGTCTCAGATCACTTTGCTAATCGATTCATTGCCAGATTCAGACATTTGGAAGGTTGTGAGACTGAGTTGAGTGAGTGAGTCTGACCCGAAATTCGCAGTTGCGCGAGACTACCATCGAACAGTAAAAATCAAGTTTGGGGCCAGACTCTGTAATGGTAATGAAAGAGTCTGGCTGCGCGAGACTATTTACATGGTACCCTCTGTGGTTTTGTGGTGCAATGCCATACAGCAGAACACCGTAGAAAGGGTATAAACCATAGAATAACACAACATTATTATACCATAAAAAGATTACCATAGAAATTGATGAACCATAAAGTTCTTATGGTATCATATTGGTACCCTAGGGAAAAGTACCATAGACTGCTACAAAACACCATAGACAAGCACCATAGAAAATCTATGGTAATTGTCTATGGTATTCTCTATGGTATATCCTATGGTATCGCGTATTATTTTTAATAGGGAAGATAACGCCATCTAGTGTCAAGTGTGTAGCTGACCATCAGGGGCCGGTTGCACAAAAGCATACTAGGCCTAGTATCATTCTATGTTGGTTACCAAAATGGCTACCAAGTTGGTACGGTTGCACAGAACTATACTATGTCTGGTATCATTGTAAACAACATACTATGTCTGGTAGGGTTCAGGGGCCGGTTGCACAAAAGCATACTAGGCCTAGTATCATTCTATCTCCTAGTTGGCTTCTAACATGCATGTCTAACTTTGTATGCGTTTGTATACGAAGTTAGAAGCCAACTAGGAGATAGAATGATACTAGGCCTAGTATGCTTTTGTGCAACCGGCCCCAGGAGTACTACTAAGTGCTGCCATCTATGTTACTGAGTTCTTTCTTGGCTTGAATATATTGTCATATCACATGCAGTGGCATGGAGTTGGTACAGTTGCACAAAACTATACTATGTCTGGTATCATTCTAGACAACATCTTGGCTAATATAACAACAAAACAATGGATTGTCACACCCAGTGCACATTGTGCTGTCAGGTGGAAGTCATTCAACTTGGTCTAGTACTGTACTATCCCACAAAGTATGTTACCACATAGTTGAGTGCCTAGCATGCTTTTGTGCAACATTCCTGGAAGACCCAACTAACTAGAATGCTACTAGGCACTTGGAATGCTACTATCTCCTAGTTGGCTTCTAACTTAGTATGCTTTTGTGCAACCGGCCCCTGGACTCCCACACGGGATGAAGCGTCACCTTTGTGACACATGTGGCTTTGAGCAACTATACCAACTGGCAGTGCGTACAGCCGCTTACACTCCTCTCGCAGTGTTTTGTTTCGCTCCGTACCTACGCTTCACAAACAACTGCTTCGAATGGCAGGTATTCTGCCGATTTACCACCAGATGGCACCACTACTGTTCCCCCTGCCGCGCTGGAGAAAGTGTTTTAGGATTTTGCTCAGTTGCAGCCTGATGGCGGGCGCTGATAGTAGTGGTGCCATCTGTCGGTAAATCGGCAGAATACCGGCCATTCGAAGCAGTGGTTTGTGAAGCGTAGGTACGGAGCGAAACAAAACACTGCAGGAGGAGTGTAACAGCCGCTCCGACTGACCTAGCGAGAAAATACTCACAATTCGTACAGGTATTTTTACAAAATGCCTATTTTATCTTGCAACAAGGGCGTCTAAAGCAAAGCCTACTATGTACACACGTACAGTAATACCTGGGCCAAATATGAGTAGAAACTAGAGGCAATTTTGTGCCATATTTCACTCAAAAATTGCAATTTTGCATCAGAACGGGAGCATTTTCAAGCAAACATAGCCATTGCTTCACACTGCCTGCAAAGCCTATGTAAAACGAACCTACATAATGTTACACCACTCCAGTAACGTTATGCGTTAGTGTAACATTATGCGTCGGTGTAACGTTACGAGTTGTAACAGGGCCGACTTTATAGTAACAGGGCCGACTTTATAGACGTTGGCTAAGCTAACCATTGGTTCCACCAAAAATAGATAGGCATGCGAAAAGTGTACCACTAAATTTTCATCAAAAGCCTGGTTTGGATGGATAGTAAGCGCAAAACAAAGCTTAGAAATCAGGGCCCGGTTGCACAAAAGCATACACTAGACCTAGTATCATTCTATCTCCTAGTTGGCTTCTAACTTAGTATGCGTTGTATACGAAGTAGCCAACTACGAGATAGAATGGTACTACGTCTAGTATGCTTTTGTGCAACCGGGGCCAGTCCTTTTTGGTAAAAAAAATCAGTTGTACATTTTTTGCACGCCTATCTATTTTTGGTTGAACCAATGGTTAGCTTAGTCAACGTCTATTAAATCAGCCCGTATTCCGCTAAGATAGGAAATTGTTATTTTGAAATTATGATTTTCGTGGACGACGAAATTATTCTTGGTGTCATTTTTGACAGCCGCAACTAGTTCCCTTTAAGACGTTACCTATGAACAAGTTCATTATTTTTGCAAATCCGATATTTTGTACAAAATCAGGGACATGAGTCAATCAGTGCTAAGAACATTTGATTTACAGAACAAATCATCTCTCGTACGTCTCAAACACCGTGGTTCTATGCCCAACTGCCCAAGAGGTGTTGTCTGCTTGACTATATGAGTGGGATTTATTTTGCTGCAAAATGCGAAAAGAGAGATGTTCTCTTGATATTTTAAACATGTTAAAAGGGAAAAGTGGCAGATGTTGGTCAGTCAGGCAGGTTAAATATAATGAAGTAAGAAAACTTAAAATCGGACAGTTTTTCAAAAAATTGTCAAAAAAGTCATTTTACAAAATGTCATTTTTCTCTCAAATTAATTAAATTTGATTTTTGGCAAAACACCATGTTTCTATGCCCAACATGTTGCTACAGATTGGTTGCAAATACCATTGCTGTAGCTCCAATGGTTTTCGAGATATTTAGGAAAACTTGCTGTCCTTTTACTTTCCTACAACATGAGCGTACGTTTTGCATCTGATCTCCTCATTTATATGTTATATTCTGAGGCCAAAAATGTCCTGCCTCGGCCCCTGACTAATGAATATTTTTTCTCATTTCATGAATAAACAATACACTACAATACTATCCTCTTGTTGTAATAATCTCATTCATTCTCCACCCTGCCTTGTTTCATTCCATTAGGAGATGTTTATCAGTTTTCATCCAAACATTTCATTCGACATCAGGTGCGTGAGTTAACTGCTTCCGAGTTCCGAATCCCTGATTTGAGAACAACCCTTTCAACGTCCGTCTAAATCTGATCCCTGTGAGACAGTAAATGTAAAAGTTCAAGCAACTGTTCACCAGACCAAGGAAGTAGGAGAAATCAAGTGCCATACGGTACGTGTCATAATCGATATGATCGGGGAGGTACTGACGTAATATTCCAAGAATCTGCATCAGGGCTCCAGGAACTTCAAGTACATTAAAAGCGATGACAACGGCTAAAACCCTGACTGTACCCATCTTTGTTCGTGCACCAGCCTTGCCGCCTGCCTGACCTGCAAACGATTTGTTCAGAGTTGCAATCAAGCGATAGGAAACAACTATAAGAAATGTGATAGGGAAAAAAGTCGTTATCACCATGTGCAGGCAGAAGACATATATGACGATAAAATATACATTCGAGTAAAATGTAGCTTCATTGTTCCCAACGGGTATGTATGTCGCTGTACAGGGATCGTAGGTCCAGGCAATTTTGTACACAAAAAACCATACAAATCGATAGAGAAACGAGAATATAGCTGTAAGGAGACAAGCGTAACGAGCATTCCTGATGGTACATAGCGACGACGCCTTCAGCGGTTTACATATAGCGATGAAGCGCTCTGTCGCCACGAACACAGTTAAATACACAGACCATGTCTTCGCCATCCATAGAAATGCCCAGAGATAGCCCAACGCCATAGTTCTAAATACCATGTACTCTACAAACACACCTAAGTACATATGAATCCGAGGGAGTGATCTAAATAAAAGACGACACACAAGGAAGAGGCTGTCGGCGACTGCCAGACTGCGGAGAAAGACTGAGGTCGACGTAAATGGTTTCTCCCTCCCCAACACGACGAAGGCTAAACTGTTACCCACTAAACCGATGAATATGGCGACCATGTAAAATGGAACGTGCAGCAAGAAGAGGAACATGGTGACGTGTGATGTCGTGAACGGAATGTAATCGTAGTGAACACATCTCATCGCTTCAGTGCTCTCGCCGATGCTGGCGCCATGTGACACGCTCACCGATGTCATTATTTCAGGTTCCTATATAATTGACCGTCTGTATTTATTTTACGGAAATCACGGCGCTGATTAAATGGGGGCGTTTAGACCGGGAAACACCTACCTCAAGCACCCTCCGACGAATCAGTGATGGCGATATGAAATCAACAAGAATTCTCTCCGAGACAGGATTCATATTCCGGTTTACATTCCAAGGGTGCAGTATGTGTGCAGCTGCATCAGTTTGGATCCCGGAGTTCTCGTTTGAAATCTCGTTTATGTGACATTGTACGTGTTTCCCACAAACTGTAGTCCTGTCTATGATAATTTACATGCACGCGTTTGATCGGTGCGAAATTCTGGCCTTCGTGACTACGAAACAACCGATGACCAAAGTGGTGATTTTCTACACCTAGATTGTTCGAACACACAATGCAGGTGCGGGTTGACTTGCTTCAAATAGGGAGTTTACGCAAAGCCCCCGAAACGCCAACGCGAACGCCCAATCCATTGTTCGATGCCACGAGGAGAGCACCGAACAAGAGGATAGACGTTCGCCTTGGCGTTTCGGGGGCTTTGCGAAAACTCCGTATTTACTGACCAGTTGATAAGGTACTGGTGTCAAGTTGTTTACCTACATTTATATCATAATCTTATGCCCACGCAATTAGTTTGGTAATCGTTTCATAAGTCCTTGGGCAATAAGATTTTTTTATCGAGATAATGACACACCTGCGATACGTGTCTCATATTTCATATAATTAATGTGGGTGTTGAAACTGACAAAGATAATTCTTCTGCTCCACGTATAAACACACTACAGGGTGGGCCAAAAAAAGCGCAACATGGGAAGCCCAATTTTGGTATGGAGACCTGGTTGTATGATGTCCATTTCAAACCCAGTAAAAACCTGATAACAAGTAGGTCAGGGTAGGATTAGTCAAAAATAGGCCATATGCATAAAACTACTTAAGTATGAAAATCCCAAGGGATTCCCTCAAACCACCACTAAAGTGGAAATCTTCACTTAAAGCCCCACTGTATTGAATTATAAGATATTTTCAAAATGTTAGGAGAGAGCACATAGAGGTCTCATAGCTTGTGATGGTCTCCAAAATGCCTGTCTGATACGTACTTCAGAGAATCAAGGCATAGGTTTCAGCACACATTGAACAAAAACTGCAGGGAGAGCCCTAATGTATTCAGATGGAGCGCAGTACATTCTACACTACGCTGACGTCGTGCACTGACGTCAAGAATCGCGGCGATGATTTGCGTTTTTCAAATTCAATACAGTGGGGCTTTAAAGCCATACAATCCCCGAAGTCAGTAGTTGATCTACAAGCTATTTCAGTCAAAAATAGAATACATTATCAGTTTGAAATTTCAATCAAACATTACAGCATATCAATGTATGATATTATTATACGCAGGATTAAGTTGCCAAAGTGGGAAAAATGCAACCAATGATTATAAAATTCGACATTTCAACAAAATTAATCTGTGGTTCTGACTCAACTGCCATTTTGGTTCAAACCAAAGTTCTGGACCAATCAGAACTGCCGTTCTATCCAACATCATAACAAACACAATGCCGAAGCAGTATGAAAGGCCAGCACTGATTGGACATGCATCTTCACCATAAATTCGAACCTAATTATGGCTAAATTTATACTTTATTTCCTCTCTTTTTCTAACACATGAACACAATATAATTCGGTGCATTTAAAAACACACAGATATTCACTTGCAAATTACAGTATAAAAGATGTTATCAATATCAAAGATGAATTGATGGCTAAGGATCGCTGGTGGCTTTGGGGATTATATGGCTTTAATGGAGATGCAGAAAGCTACTTTGGAATAGTGAAAGCCTCAAAATCAACCTTAACTCTAAGTGTGGTCACAGTTCCCTTAACTTCACAGTTGTGGCAGGCACAGGTTGGAATATGCTATCCATGCTGTTTTTTAATGCATGCTAGCATAAAGACATCAAACCCCTAAAGCAACCACTTGGGCACACGCTGGTGCTTGTCCGATGACTTCCAGTTTTTCTCACCAGATGGCTCTTATCACCCTAATTTCCATGTTAAAATAATATTTCTAATCAAATTTGGGTTGGTGGCCGTAGCATCCAACAATCCACTAGCCCTGAGCCCAAATTGGTGAAGAATGACCAATTCATAATGGTGCCAGGGCTGGATAAACCTGTTGGTTACATCCCTGTACATATGTACAGTAGTCTATCTAAATGTATAGCAGATACCCGAGAGACACATTGTGCGCAAGGGGACTGGCTGCTAAATGTTCCATATCACAAGAACTACTGAATGGAATCGTATGGAATTTTCACACATCATGGAGAAGACCCATAGCTATCATATATAAAACAATTGGAGAAAGTTTCATTGAAAATTTCTTTGGGTATCACGTTTATCTCAGAATGTCGGAAACCAAGTGGTTGCTTTAGGGGTTTGATGTCTTTATGATGCTAGCCAAATAGGCTGGGGAAATTATGTGCTAGGCTAGGGTGGGATAACATTGGACTGTGCCAATGATTTTGATTTGACAGACCATGTATCCTCTTTCTGTCCTACCAATTTGGTAACCTCTTTGTTGTTTTCCACCGTTAATAGCCACTTTACACAGTTCCTAACATACTAAAATGTGCATTACAGCATTGCCTGCAGTCATGTTCATGTACATGCAGCCTACATTTGAGAAACCTTCCTTAAGAATAACACTCAAGAAATCAGGGAAACCCCTTGAATACTGAAATTTCATTGGCTGACACCACAATTCCTGGAACTACTTTAGTTAAGGGTTGCCCTTAGCTGAGTATGCCCTTCGTTTGTTTTATGCATACACCTTAAGTATGGCACTTGGTAAATTGAAATCCTTAGACTTTAAGGGTAAGTTTTACACTTAACTTAAGGAAGTTTTATGCATATGGCCCCAAGGCCTTTCAAGAGACCGAGTGTCCTTTTCAAACCTTTACCAAGCCTATTTTCGATGATGCAATGAATGACAATTGTCCTATCAGGTAAATACTGCGGTAGCCCTATTTTATTTGTGGTCACTTGTGGGCAAAGTAAGATTGACAGATTGGCACTCATGCGTTCACAGATAAAAGGTTAATTGATTCATGACAGTTTTTGAACTTAAAATAGGCATGGTGTCAGGCCACAACTAGGCAAGTGCCCGCATTCCATTTTTGAATGAAATACCATACCCTGTAGTAGGGATTGTTGGGCTCATAATGGCCTGGCCACTTTCTAGTAAAACCTGGGACCTTATTCACGAAGCTATTGTAACTTACGGGAGTGCGCAAACTATTGTCCTTTTGCAGACAACCTATTGTTCACTGTCAACCTGACAAAGGATTTGCGTACCCTTAAAGTTACGGGAGCTTTGTGAAGAAGGTCCCAGAGGCCATATGCATAAAACTACTTAAGTATGAAAATCCCAAGGGATTCCCTCAAACCACCACTAAAGTGGAAATCTTAACTTAAGGGAGATGCAGAAAGCTACTTTGGAATAGTGAAAGCCTCAAAATCGCCCTTAACTCTAAGTGTGGTCACAGTTCCCTTAACTGACTCCTTAACTTCACAGTTGTGGCAAGCACAGGCTGGAAATGCAATCCATGCTGTTTTTAATGCATGCTAGCCAAATAGGCCGGGGAAATTATGTGCTAGGCTAGGGTGGGATAACATTGAACTGTGCCAAGAATTTTGATTTGACAGACCATGTATCCTCTTTCTGCTGTCCTACCAATTTGGTAGCCTCTTTTTGTTTTCCACCGTTAATAGCCACTTTACACAGTTCCTAACATACTAAAATGTGCATTACAGCATTGCCTGCAGGCATGTTCATGTACATGCAGCCTACATTTGAGAAAACTTCCTTTTAAGTATAACACTCAAGAAATCTGGGAAACCCCTTGAATACTGAAATTTCATTGGCTGACACCACAATTCCTGGAAATACTTTAGTTAAGGGTTGCCCTTAGCTAAGTATGCCCTTAGTTTGTTTTATGCATACACCTTAAGTATGGCACTTAGTAAAGTGAAATCCTTAGACTTTAAGGGTAAGTTTTACACTTAACTTAAGGAAGTTTTATGCATATGGCCCCTGGTCCTCTTTGACAGGATGTCCTGGCAGTTTGAAGTGGGCACAGAGTAACGAGCAGTCACGGTCATCCTCTATCCCCCGCCTGATGTTGGATTTGTGGTTGTTCATCCTTCTACGGAAACACATGGTCTGTCCGACGTACTGATTGATTGTGGGGCATCTGGTACAGGTGATGCAGTAGACGACATTTTTGCTGTCACAATCCGTGGGGTTCCTCAGGCGAAGTTGATGGGACCTTCCTGTGGACCTCCTCTCTTAGGTCCTTTCCGTGAGCATGGGTCACAGTAGACCGGGAGCTGACTCGATTTATTTATGTGAAAAGGATAAAAAGGTTTGACCCATATAAGTTAAACGTCTCTACCTGATGTATATAAATCACCATTGCTGGCAGCTTGACTCCTGTGCGTTTGACCCTCACACCCTTTTTAAGGGGTTCCAAAAGTGGCTTTAATTATGTGAGCACGGTCATAGAAATTAACCATATGGGATTGTGGGCTGATGATGTGGCATCATTATGACAATGCCAGCAACTTCAGAGTGAACCCTTGTGAGGACAGTGACCTTTTTTAAGGGGCCCAAGACCCAGTTATTTATGCGAAGGCGGTCAGACATGGGGTTAAGTTTTTTAGAAGCTGTAAGGGCCTACTATTGGAAAACCAAAGTGCCAGCAAGTTCAGGGTGTGCCAAACCCTTGCCAGCAAGACCGTTTTTGAGGGGTCAAAAAACCAAAATATTTATGCGAGGGTGGTCAGACACGGGGTTAGGCCTAAGTTTTTTTAGAAGCTGGAAGGGCATACTGTTTGAAAATCACAGTGCCAGCAAGTTTTGGGCGCGCCAAATCCTTGCCAGTAGCGCCATTTATGACAGATATGATTTCATTTCGTTCTCCGATTCTAAATATTGATTTCCTGGAATAACTGCAGGATTTTTGATTGGCCCATTTGATTGGCCTATTTGAAGTGTTTCTGTGGGATGGAGGTCACTATGAATCACTGTTCCGGTTTAACCTAGGTTTGAGTCTAGTTCAACAGTTTGATCCAAGTGCACCAACGTGGCTCGGTTAATCCGAGATTCAAACCAGCGATCAGCATAAAAGACCCTAGGGGTAGGTTTAAACCCGGATCAAGTCACGCTCTCCACGGCAAGCTCTTTTAGCACGAATTTTTGCATTTTTCCTCGTGCCTTTCAGTTGCTTCACACAGCCATCTGGCATGATTCAATTCACATCGTAAAAGACGGACAGTATGCACCAACGAAGTTTAAATCATGGCGTAAACTACGATCGGTAAATCCTTACTAATGCCCGCTGTGCACGTAGGATTTTTCTTGTACTAAAAATTATAAATGGGGCTTAAATGGGTGTTCACAATGCCTTTCAGCAGGCAATCAGTAGCCTATGACCGAAATCACCATTCATGAACCTCATTTATAATTTTTAGTACAAAAAAACTCCTACCGTGTACAACGGCCATTAGGTGGGACATGCGTTTGGAATTACATCGAAAGTAGTGGAATCGATTTGTGCTGGAGTGAAGCCGATATCTACGGACCAGCGACAGTCAAGCAGATACTAGACGGCAAACATGTCAAACGAGGAATTGAAGCTCACACTATGACCCTGAAGGCCCCATTCACCTTGTTCTTGGAGGCGTTCCTTAAAATGCATCCAATTCACACTGGAAAGCTGCAATCGGCTTCCGATGCACTTAAACGAGCATGCGACGATGGTGGCAATGATCGGCTGATAGAGACCCACACAAGAATGAGCCAGGATATTGATTCGTCCGATGTCGTGGCAAAGTTTGACAACGGCGAAGAAAGTAATGTGCTCAACTTCCAGCCATCATGTATCAGTACATGGAAATGGTGATGGAAATGATGCAATTCATTCTGTCAGTGAAGACGGGAGACTGGAACATGCACTTGATTGCTCTCAGTTCATTTACTAAATACTTCTTTGCTCATGACAAACTCACTAATGCAAGGATGATTCCCGTGTATCTTCCAGATATGAATTGCTTAAGGTGGCGGTGGAGTTAGTAAACGCATCCAATTGAGGTCCGTTTTGAAATTTAATTGCACGAATGTGTTACGACCGTAGTTTACTTTGCCAACGAAATTTGTGAGTTTATGTATTGTTGCAGATCTCCGAATTGAAAAATTGCACAATAATTAACTGATTATGTAAGTTTATTCATGAACAATGCAAGTCCCAGATGAAGTTTTTCAGAGGCGATAACGGGTACAGCCGGCTCCAAATGACCGGATTTTAGGTAGTGATGGATGCAGCATGGCGAGGTCTATGGTCGTTCATGGCCCGAATTTTCAAAATTGAAATAATTATAGCAATTGCTTAATTAGTGGCCTGAAAAAGGTCAAAACAGAAAATTGAATAAATTTTGCTGTTTTCCTCTGAAATTCAAAAATCGGGGCTGGAACGGCCTTAGAAGAAGTTTTTTTTCCAGATCATATTCGAAATCAGATTGACCATCGATCCACGCACAAAAAAGAAATCGCTTGTGAAAATTTGTAAGAAAGTCCGCAACTTTCCCCGCGAGCCCTTTGTTATGGTAATGAAGAACGCGTGTGGAGTTGGTCACGTTCGGATAAAGCCTGTTCAAAAATCATCGACGACAGAGCTATTGTCAGGGAACGGCGTGGCCTAATGGAAAGACGTCGAAAGAGGTATTCCGCAATACCATCCAGGGCGTAACATGCCTAAGAACTATACTTGCCAAATATTGAAACAGGCCATGATTGTGACCGACTGCGGTTGAGGCTATGAATAAATTCATTCAAATCATTTCCATATTCAGCGGGAAAATACGCTGGGCTTGTCACCACCGCCACCTTAAGCAGACAGTCTCATCTACGAAGAGATCATGCAAGGCAACAGGGTTGTTAAGAAGAACCCACATGTGCATGTGCATTCTGCGCCATCGGGGCCGACCACGCATTAGAACAAATCAACCGATCAATGAAGGTAACAGGTGGAATAGTGGGCATTACACAATATGCCAGTGCACGAACGAAATTCTTTCTTGCGTCCCCAGAATTAGCGAAGCTGGCTAGAGAAGCACAAGACATGGTTGGTTCATCGGATAACACGCCAATTCGTCACCATGCACTATCATCCGCCGTTCTTGGTCGACAAGAGAAGAACATTCAAACACTAATGCACACCATCAGAGGTATTACGAATCCCTTCAAGGAAGATGGAGAAGAACTGGTCAACTTAGCAACGAAGGCCATATTGCCGGTGTAATGTTTTTCACTGCCCCCCCCCCCCGTTTGCCAGTGCCTTCCAACAAAAGATTGACGGAATAAGCCGCGACGTGACAATGGGGGAGGCACTAATCAACATGTCTTTCTGTATTTGAGTGTCCGCCGAACAATAAAGCGGGCATTGTCATAAGGGAGGCATTCTCATTCATTCACCTGTGTAGTAAAATGTCATGTACCCCGATATGAGAAGTCCCCCAACAAAAGATTCTGACGGAATAAGCGGCAGCTACAATAGGCCGGCCACTAACAGACAGGAACTTCTGTCACGAGATGTCCCCTGAACAAAAGAAGCGGACATCTGGTATCGGGAACATTAAATTTCATTACACCTGATCAAGTGAAATGACCTTTGCAGACAAACTGCAATAGACAAAATGTTGATGGATGAGTTCGTCGACTGTAGGGTGAAGTCTGATAAAATCAGTGTCTGGGCTCCAATGAAAAAGCAGAAATTGCAAACATGGAATTCGTCAGCCAAGAAAATAAACGGGAACACTGACAATAAGGTGGTCGAACTGAAAGAAGATAGGAACCTCTTCGCAAGATTGCTCCTGGTGTCAAAGTCGAGGCCCGAAATCAACCTCGAAGAAGTTGTGGGTATGGAAGAAGTTGGATATGTAATGTAGGGCCTCACATGATGTGTTTTGGGCCAGATACCAGTGTGGTGACTCAAATCTTAGGATACGCATTGTAAGAGCTTCCTGTCTAGCAGACGACACATTTTAGCTTACTAAATAGGCATCGACCCCAAATTAAACTCATAGATAGTTGAAGCTGATATTGTAATACAGGTATATGACCAATAATTGACCCGTAATATGCGATAACACTTATAAAAATTGGGAATTTGCAAAACTGGATGGACGCATTGTAAGACTGCCTGTCTGAACGAGTGTACGCATTGTAAGGGAGCTTGTCCAAATTAATCGCCGAAAATCGCCAAAATATCGCCGAAAATTCACAAAAAGTCCGCCAGAAAATCGCCGAGGTGAGAAGGCGATTTTCCGGTGGTTTGTTGGCGATTTTGTGGCGAATTGACGGCGATTTTGTGGTGGATTTTTGGCGATTTTCTGGCGGTTTTTTGGCGATTTAGTGGCGAATTGGCGGCGATTTTGTGGCGAATGTGGGGCGGTTTTCTGGCGAATGTGCGGCGAGTTTTTGGCAGATATAGTTTGACTCTGCCGACCGAAGAGATTGACGACAAATTGTTTGTGGCATAACGAGCCGTCGTGGGTTGATTTTCTGCGTCAAAAATATTGCCTACTGCTAGATCTCGGTCTCGGAGATAACTACATAGGCCTAGACTACAGGCGAGGCCCCTACTTGTAGGCCTAACAATCAGATGACAATTTCCGATTGTCAGGTAACCATGCTCCACACACGCCTGCCGTTGTGTCCTCGATCTATCTGTTCAAAAGTCGGCCATTTTGATAGGCCTACCGATGTGCAAAAAGTTTTGATCTCACCAGTGACCAGAATATTGCAATTGTAAACTCATTTGTCAAAAAGTGACACAGTTTTCCTGTGAGGACAAGATTCCTTCGTTAGTAATCTTTCATTCACCTGCATTCCATTACTTTCTGGCCTGGCATTGTTCAGATTTTATGCTTTACGCACGACTCGCTTGCCGACGGAATATCGGTGTGAATCTCATCTTTTGGCCATGCTGGCTGGCTGTCACTCAAAATACCTAATTTGAATATCATGCAAATGAGGTAGTTCCAGCAATCAGCCGCTATGATCGCTGCTGAAGTATACTGCGAGGAAGGGCAAAGCGGCGGCGGAGTAGGATACGGATCGAACACTCCTGCCAACGTAAACAAAAACAAACAAAATACAACGCTGTTTTTCGTCATGTTGATGTTGATCAGCTGTTTGTCATGTTTGTGGATTTATGGGACAAAATACAGCTTAGATTTGGTGTCAGTTGTAGGCCTAATTCTCGTAGGTTTCCAGGCCTTTAGGCCTACCGGTACTCTATTTGATATGGGTAACGACTTGTTATTTTGTCACAAATACCTGATAAATAAAACTAGCACCGTCTCCTCT
>NMRB01001302.1:140909-202825 GCA_002633025.1 Notospermus geniculatus
GCCTCACATGTACATGTAGGCCTAAACTTGAAACAGGTGGCAAGCATGCCCTAGTCTATATAATAAGAGAGAACAGCTCATTTCTTGTCACGGGTAAACTCGAAAACTACCGCACGACCAGCGTGACACCCGGGTGTAGTGTAACTGAATGTACCCGTAAACCAGTGCCCGGGCTACAAAAGGTTCTATTGTATTGGTTTCTCTACTCGTGCGGCTTATTCCGTCAAACACAATAGGTTTTTTTCACAGTGGGCACTGCTCTATTCATTGGGAATGCTGATCCTTTGTATTGCGAGATTTTGACAATAGGGAATGCTTACAGTGAAAAAAGCCTAATAGGGTACGGTAGGGCACTGATTGATGGGGGGGGGGCACTGAATTACGTTACACCGGTACCAGCCGGAAGCTAGGGTTATCCTGCATGCCGAAACCACAGATTGGCGACAGAGAGAGAGAGAAATCCAGTGAAACCAATGAAGACCGCCACCTTGTGAGGTGGTGGCGGTCTTAATTACTGTTCGTAAGCAGAGCACCGGTATAGTTGATAGGAGTGCATTTAAATAAATACTTGGGTCCATTTCATTGAGCTAACACCTTGGCAGAATAGTTAAATCGGCTATCTTTCGAAACAATTTGTGTCGTCTTACAATGCGTACACTCGTTCAGACAGGCATTCTTACAATGCGTACACTCAGTTTTGCAAATTCCCAATTTTTATAAATGTTCTCGCATATTACGGGTCAATTATTGGTCATATACCTGTATTACAATACCGGTATCAGCTTCAACTATCTATGAGTTTAATTTGGGGTCGATGCCTATTTTGTAAAATGTGTCGTCTGCTAGACAGGAAGCTCTTACAATGCGTATCCTCAGATTTGAGTCACCACACTGGATACTGTGTCTGCGAGACAAAACGCAAATGTATGCATACTACATGGATAGATGTACACATGTATTCATCTAACTTTGCCCCAAATCAACATAATCAATAGATCTACCTGAATAAATCTATGAATATCTATTGGTGTTACAATGGTTTTCCAATGTTATTGAATTGTGCGATTTGTACTTATTGTGGTTTGTTTAGCATTGCTGAGAAATCGATAAAACTGAAAGAATTCACTTGAATACTGATACTGATCGCGTGAGTGATCGAGTGAAGAGGCAGAAAGGTGTTCTGAGCGTCTCATATCAGACGGTACGCGTATTTGCCATACCTCTGAAAGACCATGTTTTAGCCCAAATACGTTAAGTGTTCGACGTACGACGTAAACTCACGTGTGGACTATATTAGCTAAAATCGCTTTATTGCCGAAGTAATGTCGGATGATTTTTTTAAATATTAACAACCAGTGTGACTGTAATCTAACCTCACCAGGGCCTATATTCGCAATAGGGTGTTTTGTTCCTAGGACGGTTGTTCCTGGTGACGTTCTTTTCTCTCACCCCACTGCAATATAGGGCAACAAAATGAGGAGAGGTCACGGACCACGATATCAGGCATTTAATTGCTTGAAGAACATGAAATAGAAACGGGTTTCTAAGGTGAAAGACATCGCTTTCTACCAGATTCGGACCCACGGACCCTCGCATTCGGCAGTACTAAGGGGCAGCACGGCTTAACCACCAGGCCTAATCACCATCTAGGTGTACACCCATCCCAAAAAGTAAATGGACAGGAGTTTTTCTTGAATATCTCCAAACCAATGCAATGTAGGAGGCTGCGCCTAACATGTGTGATAGCAAATTTTCCTGGCTTCGGATGATATGAAAGTCGAGAAAATCCGGTGAAATCCACTTTTGATAGAAGGAATTTTGTAAGGTCATGTTTTTGGCTACTTTTTTATTTGCAGGTTTTTGTTAACAAATTTTATAGCAGTGTTCCTCTCATCGAGAGCTTTCATATGATATCTTAAAATTTCAGTTATTTTAATTAGAAAGGTGATTTTAGACCACTTTCATCCAAATTATTCTGCCCATGCCAGAGACACCTTTGAAACAGCCCTGACTCCAACCAATTATGGGCTGTGTTGTCATTTCTACTTCACAATGAATGGATAAAACCAAGTCAACATGGAAGGTAGTGGTCATTAAGCGAATCGAAATCGAAAAAAAATTGATTTAGAAATAGAATTTGAAAGGGGACGAATTTTCGGGAAAAAATGTAAACAATCTTCTCCAGAATGTCAACAAAGAAATTTTCGTGCATTCTGATTGGCTGAATTTTGTGTTTACAAACACCAGCCAAATGTAAACAAAATCCGCTGTCGATTCGCTTTTAGGGTCAATTTCTAACAAAGGGTAAATTCTTAGCACACTCGTCACAATCCATTAACTCACAGGGACTTGAGGCATGCATTGCAGGACTGGTGGGTGTGTTACAGAGGTCCAATAACACACTCCCGAGTAAAGCCCCGGTATACCGGTACTAACGTATACCTCATAGAAAAATAACAAGGGGTACAACTTCACACACGACCTGACTCGGCCATTTTCAATTCAACGAGCTGCCGAGAAGCCAAATCCCAACCAAATTTCACAAACAAGGTACCGTTTTGAAGGTGAGAATGTATAGATTGAAAATAAATCATATTTTATTTCAAATCTTGATACCGTACATTGATTTGGACACTCGGAAGTGCCAAAACCTCCCGATTTTTTCCTCTTCGACATACTCCTGTCGAGGAAATCAGGCCCCGTCGATCAACAAAAGTGGAGAGATCTCCACAACCACACGGCCGATTGCGATGAAACGCATATCAATTTCAACAGAAGAAAGATTAGAAACTAACTCACTACCACTTCAAGTAAGCTAATCCTACTCCAACTGAGATTTGGACAACTTTTCAACGATAAAGTCGACCAAAACATGCAAGATGTGGTTGGAAATCCTCAACTGGCTGACCACGCCGGACCCAATACGATCTCGCTGCTGATTGGTCAAAAAGAATTCGAAAAATTATAATTTATATTTTCAGGTATTTTTTGACCAATCAGCAGCGAGATTGCTAGCGAGTGCGCACTAGTCGTCCAGCTGACAATGTTGACACTGTTGAACATCTTTTTGGTCGACTTTATTTGTTTGGTCGACCTTATTTATTTTGGTCGACTATCTTTCATCAGGTAAGGTGACATACTTCAACTCATTCTTTTAAGTGGGGCAACAGTCTCAATGCCTAATTAGTAACTTACATCATTCAAATAGGTAGATTTGAACAGTCTATGGAGCATGCATTGATCACAAGATGATGATCAACCTCGTCACCACCATGAATTAGTGCTAGCTGTGGTCTCACTAACCACTGGGGGGCATCCAGGCTACCAATGCTTGTAGGGCTCACAATATCATGTTCCAGTTTCCGTTCTCAGATGTGACAAAATTGATATGACCACAGGGGCTGTCTCAGAAGTACCGGTAGGCCTATTGTCTACTTGACCAATAGTAGTGGGATTTATTTAGTAAGCCTAGGCCTACTGATACAAAATGCGAAAGAGGCATTTTCTTTAGAGATTTTTAAAATATTGCTCACCGCATTCGCCACTTCGTAAGGTCATCTGGACTTGTTCCCATCTTTTATAACCCCTTACCACCCATTATTTACCACCAAATGGGTGTCAAAAGATATCTATCTCAATTCATCAAAAATTAATTGCAACCCTATTACCTGATGTTAACCCCTCCTCACCCAGTAGGTCTAACACGATATCTATCTCTATTCATAAATGATTATTAACCCCCTTCCCACCCAAATGAGTCCAGAAATAGGTCTGATATGACACAACATCATGATTCACGAATTAACCCCTTCCCACCCAGTGGGTGCAATACGACATCTAGGCCTATCTCCATTCACCGAGAGATATTGACCCCTTCCTACCCAAGTGGTCTAATATTAAGATACCCGTTTCGATTCACAAAAGTGACCACTTTCCACTGATTTCAGCGAGGAATGCTATATACATGTACATGTATTTGCTTGTGAACCATTAAAAAAGGCCCACTGTTGTATCTCATTTCGCCTGTCTCAACCTCTTGAGTTGGCAGGTCATAGTCAGCTGAGCGCAAGGCCCATGGGCCTCTTGTCAAGTCAACAGGCCAATGACAGCAAGGGAATGTGTCAATGGTGTCTCTGGCATGTGCAGAATAATTCGGATAAAAGTGGTCTAAAACCAGCTTTCTAATTAAAATAATTGAAATTTTAAGATGTGACATGGAAGCTCTCGATGAGAGGAACACACTGCTATAAAAATTGTCAGTGAAACCTGCAAATAAAAAAGTAGCGAAAAACACGACTTCACAAAATTCCTTCTATCAAAGGTGGATTTCACCGGATTTTCTCGACTTTCATATCATCTGAAAGCCATATGCTATCACATATGTTAGGCTCAGTCTCCTACATTGCATTGGTTTGGAGATATTCAAGAAAAACTCCTGTCCATTTATTTTTGGGATGAGTGTACATGTATAAGATAAAAGACCATTGGAATACTTTTAATCGGGGAGGCAAAAAGGTTCAGCTTCCCCATCTCTAAGGATAAAGACGTAGGTTGTTACATACAAAATACCGTCAGATGCTATATGTACACGTACACGTACAATGCTTGAGTTCTTTGGCTTGCGAAATATAGCATGACGTGATATTGTTTCCATCGCTTGATACAAGCCACGAAGAACGAGCCAGCTTCACTCTTAAAGGGATTCTAGAGGCAGCTTGCTATTGGGCTACTCTCAGTCCTGGGACTATACAACAGGTGGCGCTAGTAACCATGAACTAATAAATTGTGGATCAAATTTTGACATTGATGAAATTTTACTTCAAAAATGATGCCCAAGTCGGACCCTCATGCCATCAATTCTTTGTTAGTAATCATATCAATATGCACTAAAAAGCTGCCTCTAGAGGCCCTTTAAAAACTTCTTGTCACCGCAACTTGTCTGTGAATACTGACAAGGTGCTTTAGTCAGTCTGACGAGTTACGTCATTCATGACACGATTTACTTGTCATGGCGAGTCGCACATCTCTGTGACGACTTCAGTTTGTCCAGTTGATAAGATCTCTAGTTATGACGATAAGTTGTAGGTGGCAGGACAATAGGGAGGTTGAGAACAGTCGCTGATAAGGGTGAGGGTGATAAGTCGCTGATCTCAACCTCCCTATGATCGCGCATGCGCACCCCTCACATCCATCGCTCAATTTCAAACGTGAGTAAGGATGCTGTCAGCATCGTTGCCTCATTTACCGAGGTGGTTTAGGGGTTAGGTCTAGTAGCTTGTATGTTAGTTTCATAGGTCATAGGTTCGAATCCCATCGTAGGCTTAGAAATTAGGTAGGGATTGTCTGTCATACGTAGCTGTTGTTAGTACCTGTAACTAACGTACAACAGTCTCTTGGCGCTGAATTCTATCTTTATTTTTCATATTTAGCCTCAATGGCAAGATGTATTTGTTTCATTGATAAGATGTCTCTTTTCCTAGGATGACAAGTTGAAAACTTCTCAACTGACAAGATAGAAGCTGTCAATTTAAGCATATGGCTGAGAACGAGTTCGAACGAGTTCCAGCTTGTCAGTACGACAAGAAATATTTTAGAGTGTCCTCTACAATGTACAGTCTTGTTAAAAAGTAAAAAGACAGCTAATATCTCAGCTAATACCAAAGGTTCTAACCTCAACTTGTAGTACCGTATGTTATGCCCTATAATGTTGTTAAAAGGATCACATATTAATTTGAGGGTTTGTGACAAAATATCACTAAAATATCATGAAAATATCAATATCAAAAAAGCCACATTTTTCAAAATTCTGAATTTTGAATTTAAAATCAGCGTGATATCATTCACCAGTCAATCATATGAATTTCTGTGAAGAAACTTTTTAAAAATCATTTCTCATTTTCCAGATATATCAGAATATCATCAGTTTTTATGAATTTGATATTTTGCAAAATTCGATAGTTCACATATTTTTCCCTCATCAACAGTCACTCATAATTATAACGTAATAGTTCATACTTATTATTCATCATTTTTACTTCAATAGACGGAGAATTTAATGAAAGTCTTAAAATGCCCCAAAAATATAGCATGTTTTTCTGATGATATTTTTTTGAAAACGACAAGAGATTTTTCGAAACTTTTTTCACACAATTTCATAGAAATCATCAGAGAATAATATCAAGCTAATTTTGAAATGAAAATTGGGGATTCTAAAAATTGTGTTTTTTCTTGATATTTTGAAATCCTAATATTTTCATGATAATTTGCCACAAATCCTAAATTTTGTATGTCATCAGTTAGACAACATATTTTTGTCTATAAAAATGGCAACCTTGCCCATAAATGACCATTAGCATCTCAGCAGAATAGGAAACATCACTGTCTTTTTATTTTTTAACAAGACTGTACTTTACATGTCACAGTTACGAAATTGACACCGAAGATAGAGGAAACGCTTGTAGTGGTTTCCATATCGTTACTGGCCACAAGGAACCATGATAGGGAGACAACAGTGGGACAGAATTTTCTATAATTTGCCCCAGAAGCCATTGAAACCAGGATCATGTCAGGGACAACAAGATATCATCGTTAGGGCTGAGACTTAGCTCAGCCTCACTTTAACCCACTGAGGATCATCACAGGCAGACGGTTACAACATGGGAAATTCTTTCTCCTAAGACAATTTCCGATCGTTAAAAAATACCCTAAGATGTCGGCGTATTTGAGGTCTGTAGTCCTATATCATGTTGTTCTTGTCAGACAACATTTTCGAAATTTGCAGTGTTATGGGTGTCATATATATGTTACGCGCTATCGATCGATGGCGCTGCGCTATCAATGGATCCGTTGTTGGCGCAACCATCGATAGATAGCGCTGCGCCAGCGGTCGATGGGTTTGGGCCAGTTGCGCGTTTTATCGATGGTTGTTGTGCATGTGTTCTGCACGTATTAACGATCGTACTGCTTGCACGTTTTTAGAGAGATGACATTGTAAATGTCGTATGGTTCCCGATTAGGTACTTCTATATGAACGGTACATTGATAGAGATGAAGATACATTGATGCAGATAGATCCATTGATAGCGATCAGGATACGTGTACATTGATAGAGATCTGGGCCAACCGCATCGAAACCCAGATAGCGGTACAGATAGCCTATCGGTGCATTATCGCCATCAGTATTGGTAAATGACCGCACAGAATGTGCGATAGGAAAATAGTGATCGACCACCGATAGCGATGGCCGCATAGAAACTCCGATAGCCTATCGGCCTGCCACCGTTAAGACCACGATAGGCGATTTCGCTTAAGGTGCTCAGACCACATTTAACGTGCCGAGAGAGACAGGACGGAAAAAAATGTGGCGGGGGGAAGCAGATAATTTATTTGTGGAAGATGATCTTAACGAAGCAGTTAGGTCTAGTAGGTACAGACGACAACTTATTCGTCACAACCTATTCGAAGATGTCCTAGATCACGAATTTTTTGATAACTTTTTGCATGTCATCGGTTTCCTAAAGCAGTATTCACCCAGTTGCTTGATATTCTAGAACCAGTGCCGTCATACACACGTCATACACAAACCTTCATGCTTGGAAATGAATTGACCGAGTACGGCATTTCCGCGTAAGGGACGCTTCTAATAGGTTTCCAACGTCTCCGAATTATAAAATACGAATATGCTTCGACCATGACGTCATCACTTTGACGTATGACGTTACGTCTCTTTCGTGACCACGTGCAAATTCGTTCCGTCTTGACGAGGATGGCCCTTATCTTCGTAATGTTAGGTAGTTGCTCTCTTCCTCCTCGCCCTATTCTTCTCATTGCTCAGTGATTTGCATTATCCATTCTGGTTTTTTCCTACAAATCTGGAAGTTGATTTCCTTTATATTCTTTTACTTTGTGTTACCCTTCGTGCATCTTTTTGCTTTGTGCTTGTTATGTATTACACATGTCATATTTATTAAACCCTTTTCTTTCAGCTAAATCAGTTTCTCCTTAATTACATCCACTCTCTTTATTAGGTCCAGCAACCATCCGTGGGGCTTGGACACTTTTCTTTCCTTAATTACATCCACTCTCTTAATTAGGTCCAGCAACCATCCGTGGTGCTTGGACACTATTCTCTCCTTAATTGCTCACTCATCCTGTCTACACAGGTGTTAGTTCTACATTCGGGTTTCAGCTCAGTCTTTTCTAGAGTTTCAGATTGTAAAGTTCCACTTGAAAAAGACCCCGGTTGGGGTCGAAAATTCGTGAATTCTGGAGATTGACTTCTTGCTTATTATCATAATTCGTAACGATGCGAGTTTTCGCAGTCCCCGAAACGCCAATGCCAATGCCAATCACACTGTTCGGTTTCTCGAACCCACATTCATTTCGTCAGAAACATGCATTGGGAAAAAAGAAAGCACGCGGTATCGCCACTCGGTTATAAATAGATTTCCTGGCTTTCGGTAGATTATAAGCCAACCTCGCACCCGGCACTTCGTATTTCCTATCTGCAGATAGCCTATTGTCAACTCTCTTTAACAGCGCGTTCTGTGCGGTGATAGGGTCCTTGGTTTTAGCGGGTTGTCGTTAGTACGCCGATAGCACTATCTCCGCGTCTCACTATCTGGGTTTCGATGCGGTCGGCCCAGATGCATTGATAGAGATCAGGATACATTGATAGAGATTAGGATACATTGACAGAGATCTGGATACATTGACTGATGAACAACGACGCTGAATCCCACAGAACTTGATCTCATGCCAATAACTCATCTCTGGTTGACCTTGACCTTGATATCTGATCATCAAGGTCATTGCACAATCAAAATGGGCATCCTCAATAACCTAAGTATGGGCGATATCATGCCTCTACCTCTACCACAGGAAGAGATACTTCAAATTATCAAGTTTGACCTTGACCTTGACCTCTGATCATCAAGGTCATTGCATAATCGAAGTGGGCATCATCAATAACCAAAGTATGGGTGATATCATGCCTCTATCTCTAACACAGGCAGAGATATTTCAAATTATCAAGTTTGATATATCAACATATCACGATATCTCAATCACCCGGACACTGGAGGCTGAGAATTTTAACACAGTCCAGTCCTTGGATAAGTAGGCATGAACTAAGACTTGTTTCATGTTGCTCAGTTGACAATATGGCTGAGTTATCTCACAATATCAAATTAGTGATACATGTATCGATATCACCATAACCCCAACATCTCAGGTCAAAAGTAATCAGTCCATTGGATTCCTAGGGTATGAAAACCAAAGGGTAGAACCTATTTCCATTGCACTAGGTATTAAAGGAGCCGAGTTATGGCATCAGATAAAAGCGTGACAGACAAAATATCAAGTCTGATATGTTGGTTACATATGATGGAGCCATCTGATGTTGAAAATGATTAGCTCATTGATTGCCCAGGTTGACAAACCTTGGGGTAGGATGTGTTACCAGAGCTGTAGCTGCTGAAGGAGATAAGATATGGAGGCGTGACAGACTGGACACACAGACAGACAGATAGACAGACAATCAGACACTGTTTGCCCGTTTGTTGTTACCTATGCTTTGCGGCTTATTGTTGTTCAGACCGAGTTCTGAAGAGAACCGAGCCAGTCCATACTTCCGTGAGGTGTATTTGAACTGAGGAGGCATAGCAGTGAATTTTCCATCAGAAGACTCGAAATGAAATCTGCCGCACCGTCGAAGATGGCAGACTGCCGGTTTCCCAAGGAAGGAGGGCTGGACATGCTGCCATGCGAGTTCAACTATCCAATATACGTCGGAAAAAGGCAATACCTCGCGACATATGTGAAGGTACACACTACGACATTCCACGAAACCTTGTACACGTCTGGATTTTATTTACGATCCATATTATACTGTTCAAGTTTATGCTTGTTTCACTGGTCATCAGCTTTTATTTATGACCTTGACAGTGGCACGTGCTTTCTGCAGCGAGAGTATTCTTCAAGGGAATTATGTAAACAAGACGTTCCAATGAACCTCAGCAGACGATTGATGGCACTGAAGGTGAGAAATCAGTTACACCATCAAACATGCTGTACTCAGACAACAATGTCTGGAGCATGCAGTAGTACGTTAAGACGAAATGGATGTAATCGAATAAGAAAACAGCAAACCCTGCTCATTCTTCAAGATGCTCGTGCGTTAATTTGTAATCAGCTCGAAACGATAAGTTCTAACACAGTAAACCAGTAAAACCAGTAAATATCTCAAATTTTCGAGAATAAAGCGCCATTTTGTTTACCCCTAGCCAAATCCCCGGAAATGGCAAAGCAAAGCAACGTTCCACTAAGAAGGGGTGTGCCGAGCCATCTGGCATTGTGCCATCTTCAAAAACTGGATCCATACGCCCTTATAATACCCATATAGAGTGCTGACCCTTACCTTAACCTTTTCTTTTCTAGCTCTGACCGTAACCTATAACCCTACCCATCCCTACCATGCCCCCACTGACATAATCAACCCCCAGCGCGTTGAAAAACCGTTGAAAACGTTTTTTCTACTGCTAGAGAAGTGTCCCTCTCGCGGCCATAAGAGCAACTACAAAATGTAGAGTGTAGTCGCTAAAAGGTTCAGGAAAAAAATCCCCGACCTGCCGGCGTTCTTGTTCAGTGTGACGAAAAAAATGTGTTTGTATAATTTGATAGATGAAATACTGTGCTGCATCAAACCTTAAGCTTCATGACATATGCTGCACTTCCATTACAGAAAAAAACGGTTTAGCCGGGTTTATTCGGCTTCCATTACACATGTCCATGTCTAATAAGTCCGGTTCTCAATTAGTCCGGATCTGTTAAGCTCGGATAGCATAGCCGAGTATACTCCGAATCTAAATTGGGCCGTATTTTAGAACGTTCCTTAACATTAGCGTCCACTTAAATCTATTGTTCTCGATGGTTTTACAATAGACTTAAGGTCGACCTTAACGTTAAGGAATGTTCTAATATACGACCCTAAATTAGAACTCTCGAGTGGAATGGCAATAAGTCTGGGTGTATTTGTAGTATTATGTTCGGCAATAGGTGGCTAAAGATCGCTTCTGACATTGCGCATGCTCAAAAGTACCAGAACAATGCGGTTCACCCCAGGTATCGCCATCTGTAACCGAACCAACTAACCTGAAATCGCGTAGTGCAAGCGCACGTCATGAAATATCCGGTTTTATTTATACCCGGATAGACACCGATCCTAATAAGCCCCGGTATAAAAGCTGCAATGGAAGCGCAGTTATAGACCATGTGCACGTGACGTCATCATTGACGTCATAATTCGCACGTCAGCCATTTTGGACGGCATCTGACGCTACGAATGCGTTGGACGTGCCGTCCAAAATGGCGGCATCTCGACGTCGCGGTGACGTAATAATCGTTGCTGCACGTCCTCTATATATGACCGTTGTTGCGAAGATGGTAGAAAAAGATGGAGGCAAAAAGCGTTGACCCGACTTCCAACCTGCCACGCAGACTTTCAAAAGGACGGTTTATTTTGAACAACCGCTGAAAAAGTTAAAAGTTGCGACCTGCCACGCCGACTTTCAAAAAGTCGGTTTTTGATCAGAACATGATTAGGTGCCCTATTTATATGATTATTGACGATGTGTGTGAGAATTACTGTAAATGAAATGGCCAGGGCCATTGTGCTCACCTCTGTGATAAGTCTCCGTGGTTAAGTGTGAAACTGTGACTCTCATGGAGAATGATGAAGGATCAGGACAGATAGGATAAAGCTGAACACACCAAGAAGTACTTTCCTGCCTAGGTCACAGAAGTCAAAAATTCAATTTTTCAAGATGGCCACCTGGTGGCCACACGTGACGTTCGTTGGGACTGAAATTTTAGCAGGAATGTACAGGATACTTGCATAGATATTTAGACAACATTGAAACATCGTAATATTTACTACCGGTGAGACATGGCCAAAGTCAATTTTTCAAGATGGCCGCCTGGCAGCCATGTTGAAGTCCAATCGAACCGAAATTTGGCATATAAGTAGACAGTACCAAGACACATATTTAGGCACGGTTAAAGCATCCTAGCTACCACTATTTATGAGGTGTGGGTCGAAGTCCATTTTTCAAGATGGCTCCCTGGCGGCCATATTTGACGTCGAATCTGACTGAAATTTACCATATATTTATATGGTACCTAGATACATAGTTTGACAAGGTTAAAACATCCTACCTACTCATATTTATAAAATGTGGGTCAAAGTCCATTTTTCAAGATGGCTTTCTGGCGGCCATATTTGAAGTCCGATCGGGTTGAAATTTGGTGCATTTGTGCAGGGTGCCTAGATATATCTTCACACCAAATCACAACACTCTATGTCAAATAGCCATGAAATGTGCCACCAAAGAGTGAATTTTGAACTTTGACCTCTGTGACCTTGAAAAGCAGGTCAAATCAAAAACCCGGGATTAATGTGATGAAGTCTCATCAGAGGAACCCACCATAAAAGTTTCGTGGTTCTAGCTAACAGCGTTCAGGAGATACGGCCAAAAGAAGGTTTTCAGAAAGCGCCCCCTACAGGCCAGAGTGTACAAGTGGCAGCGCTAAGTTTCGGTCCAGAGATAATTTTTACCATAGGGTACCTGTACACCAAATTTCAAGTTTGTAACCCAAGCGGTTTAGAAACGTGCCACCCCTGTTAACGACGACGGACGACAGACGACGACGGACGACGGACGACACACCATGAGAGAAGCTCATCTCACAGAGGTGAGCTTAAAAGGTAGCCTCCGTGACATTACCATACAGAATTTTCAAATTGGCAGCAATATCATTACCTTTACGTTTGGACTGTTCTTTTTTCAGAAAAATATCCGAAGAAATGGTGAACTACAGCGTCAAGAAATGTTACCGCTTATAAGGGGAAACAAGGATTTTACCACAAGACTACAGTATTCAGATACAACAAAAGAAATAATGTTGAGCTTTTCGGATCATCACAGAGTTGTTTTCGTGAGCTACTCTTCTGAAGTGGTGCCGAAGAACAGATCGATCCACTACACTATTAAAAAGCTGTTCACGTTAGAAGGCTACATTATATGGCAACAAGTATTCGGCAACATAATCAGATGCTATTTTCTGCAGCATGGTTATTGGAGGATATTGACACTAAACGGGACAGTGTTGGGTCAGTTCCCAAGTTTTTCCAACCTCCGCGGTAATGACTACATGTGGATTTATGAAGGTGAAGAAGATATGTACAGCGGTCACATGCTGGCGGCATTCGTAATAAAGAAACGTGGACATATGAAAAAGCTGTATGTTTATGTACTCGACTATCACATCATCGCCGGAAAGATACGTCATTCACATTTGATGGAAAATAGAAGGATTTATTCAAAATGTAACAATTGGCTGAAACACCCTTTGAACCTCGTTGTATCGACTATAAATCCCTTCACCAGGGATATATTTACAGCAGTAAGGCATTCTAATCAAAAGGTGACCATTGAGCAAAGCTTGAAGATGTTTGATTACAACAAAACAAGAACCTACAAGTTGAAAGTAAAAAGTTGGGTGTTGGACCAACTTGTTTTTGATGACGTCGGGATGCGGTTGCTTTTTGTGTCCAACTTCAATCTGGTTATTTCTGTTCGTCTGTCAAATTGTCGTGACGGTTCTTCTCCGATTGATACCGGCCGAGTTTTACTCAAAAGAGGGAAATATGTCATCCCAATTGTCGATAGCCATAGACAGCTGATTCTGATGAGCGATTCCAAGAGCGCTCTTGTGGTGTATAAGATATCACCTGGCTGGTTCTTCTAAGAAAAGCTTTGGAGTTTTCCTCAGTCAAGTAAATGTAAACGGTCCGTGATATTTCCAAGAGAGCTTCATGGCATGAAATATACGACGCAACAGGATGTTGTTCTTTTTATAAATTTCAACCGACATGATTTCAAGGACTGTGTTTCAAATAATTCAAATAAGTGACTTGCTGTGTCCAATATTTGAAACACAGTTCCCCCTCGTGTGCCTCGCACAACCCATCTGACGAAACACGAAGTACGAAATACGAAATTGGACGTCATTTCCATGTCGTAATGTATTTCAGGAGATGGTTGGTATCACAAATATCGCCTGCTGCAAGAGCGTCTTTCATCTCCAGAAATACATTAGGTCATGGAAATGAAGTTGAATTTCGTATTTCGTACTTCGTGGCCGAGCAAAGAATTGATTTGGACTGAAACTTCGTGTCTTAGATCATCTGACATAGGGGTGTACTGTATATGTACCAAGTTTCCGATCAATAGATCAGCAATTACGAAACGTGCCACCAAAGTGGCAAAATATTCAACTTTGACCTCTGTGACGTTGATAAGTACTGTAGGTCAGATCACAAACCCGTTACATATGTCATACATCCTTATTAGATACACCTATAATAAAAATTTGGAGACGACCCAGTCTTTAGTTCAGGAGTTATTGCACTTTTTGTCTTTTCGGCTTTTGCCACCTGGAGGTCAAGCCAAGAATCAAATCGGACCGAAACATGGTGCCATAGGTCATTTAACATAGTGGTATACATGCATATGTACCAATTTTCAGGTCAACAGCCCCAGTGGTTAGCCCCAATGCTTTTGTGCCGCTCCTGAGGATAATGCAATTGAAGAAGTAAGCAATAACTGTCATGGCTGATGATCAGTCCATTGTATCGGCCCTGACTGTCATGTATGACCATCAGAAGATCAGTCTAAAGATCAGTTGGGTGACTGTGTCTGAGTGTGTGACATTATTACGATGGCTAGACCTATGAGGGCGAGAAGGTTGCGGCCTGCTGCGGTCACCAATGAAGAAGTTGAGGCCTATCAACAGGCTCTACATCAGTTTGACAATGATAATGCAAGAAGTGGGCCACAAATGGGGGTGGGGGGTGGGGGAGAACAGTGCATTGTAGGCCTGAATGTCCCCAATTCTCTCCTCGAAGAGTAGTGCAGCTGTGATAATTCCATTCGTAAGCAATGCCAAGAAGCGTTCCATCCGACCGCAAAGGCCAGAGGGCATAACCCAAAATGGTCTGTGTATGATCATAATGATCATCGATTCATATAAGATATTGAATTCTATTGAAACAGGCATAGTCCGGGAGCCAGACATAGTCCAGTGAACCTGGTTTTGTCGGATAACATTTTTTCTCTCTTGTTTCTGGTAGCCTGGGGCTTCCTTATCATGAATCAGGAGGGTGCCAGTTGATATCCCTTGAGCAACTCTTGATATTAACCCCTTTCTCTCCAATAGGCCTACAGCCAAATTCTGAAAAACTCAAGCTTCCTTTGTTTCTGAAAAAAGTTTGCAGAACTAAAGCTCAAATATACTTCGAGTCTGCAAAAATTCATGTTGTAGAGAATGCCAAAATCATTTTAGGGGCATAATTTAGGAGATTAGCCCTTTTCCAGTCTATTTTGTGGCATGTGGGACGGATATTGGCCGTAAAAGTGTGATGGATTTTGTTGGAGCTGTTGGCTCCCAAATGGCTGATAGTGAGCTGTCAGATGTTCTTTCATACATTTGGCGGGGTTCCAAAGATGCTTGTGGCAAAATGTTCCCACAGAAGGTGCCCTGCGGATGGTGTTCGAGTACGTCGTCTGCAGCTAGTTTGCAGATCATTTGAGAATGTGGATGCCTTGGTCAACGCCTTGGATCAGACTGCAAGAGAGGGCAGGAATGTAAAACTGTGGGTAGACGCGCTGGTGAAGCCTGTTTTGCTTATGATATCCTATATAGGGCTGAATGAGAGGATGACTGGTTACATGTAGGGTAGTTATGGAATAGTTATTTTTGATGGAACGGAACAGAAATGAAAATGCGCAATCACCCTAAAACCAGAACGAAACCATTAGAATGAAGTATAAATCGATTATATAATAAATTATCGGCAATGAAGTTTTCAGTATGGGACAGTAAGCCGTGGTGCCTTGTACCTTGTGCTTTTGCAAGGGCAAGTAAAATGCCACATCCAAGTGAGGAACATGAGTAACTTGAGATGGCCTCTTCCATTCTTACCAGGACAGTAATGCTATGGCTTCGGCCCTGACGGAAAAATCAAAGATAAAACACAAATACTTCTTCTTGCTGGTGTTTTACGACTGTCATCAAATACCACTGACTTCTAAGCTACGCGTACATCGGCCTTGCGACTGGAAGCAACTGAACGCAACAGTCGCTATCGATGTACGCGTTCTGCGCACATCGGTTACGACAGGTCATTGCGGCAACAAGTGGCACAATCCAGTCTTCAATCTGGAGCGCGCACATCGGACAGGCAATGCTACTGAATGCTACACGGAATCTGTCGATGTATTCCGATCGGACCACTCGGGAGTCATGTGATAAACATTCACGTGACCAGGTGTGCTCCACAAACGAGGAAATTCATTGCCAGCATGCGTACATCGGATGCGACTGAAGACGACTAGAAGCAACCGTCGGGAACGAGTAGAACATGAGCAACTGGCTGGAACTTGCGGCAACGTCGGCAATAGCGTTGCCGGTGCGCGTACATTGCCGGTAGTTGCTTCCAGTCGCAAGGCCGATGTACGCTAGGCTTAAAATATCTGCGACATGCATCAGGCCATGTAAACAAAAATTGCCAAAACAATGATAAAATTGTAGGCTGGGATGCTTAATCAATTAACAATGGATAGAAAGTAGTTTTTATTTCAATTCCTACCATTATATTTGTAATTACCCTCAGGTTGCCATGATTAACATGGTAACATGCATCTCAAACTCAATAATTTTTTTTTTAAAAAACTCCCGCCCTCCTCAGAAAACTGAGAGTGGAAGGATGCTAACCAACTTTTTTTACATGGCCTAAATGGCACAGCAAACCACGATTTCATGTTTTGGACATCATCTTGTGTTGAAAGGCCGATTTGGGGAAATCTCGGAAAGCACATTTCAAACTTTTTGATTTTGGAAATAAATTGTGTGTGTGACGTGTCACGGCAGACCTCTTAGAGATAATTTTTTGCCGTAGCACACATAGATATCATCTTTACGCATAAGAACTTGCACAGATAGGTCATGATTGTCATTATTACTGATATCTTTATAACGATCGACAATCGTCCCAGTATCTGAAATTTTACTGTTCGAACATAAAGGGGCGTGAAAAGCACCGCGAAGGTATCTCTCAGAAAGTCAAATAATACAGGAGGTTGTAACCACAGTCAATCCTCTTCCCACACGGTGCTGGCTTGGAGGTACCCTCCTTAACCAAGCTCGGGTCAGTTTGGTTTGGGCCCGTTAGTGTCAAATTTTCATTTCTATAGTTTAGTCGGGCCTCTCTCATGCACACGAAACCCATCTCAGCGTCAGGACTAAATTGAGGAACTCGCCCCAGGAAGGTTCTGCTTGTTTGCGAAGCTGACCCAATAGAGTTGCCCTCTGAAGGGGACTCTTCCCGAGTTCCAACTGCTCAAGGTTATCTGACTATGGTATTACATAATAGGTCTTTCACCATTAACAACAGGTATGTAATAGGTCGTGTAATGCTTGTCTGCAGTTGGCTGTTAATACGAGGAACCATGAGGTCGTTAGAGTGTGCTTTAAAGCCACACTGTATTGAATTCAGAAATTGCTTACGTCCTCCGACGTTAGTGTAGTGTAAAATGTACTAGACTCTATCTGAATGCATTAGTGCTCTGCCTGCAGTTTTTCCATTGTGTGCTGAAAACTGGGGCTTGATTCTTTGAAGTACCTATCAGGCAAGCATTTTGGGGACCATCACGAGGCTATGAGACCTCTACCTGCACAGCCCTAACACTTTGAAAATGTCGTAAAATTCAATAGCCTACTGTGAGGCTTTAATAGGGAGGTTTCGCAAGTGCCCTGTTAGGCCCTACGACGACGTTTATCTATTGTGACGTGTGGGTATACCCAAACAATAGATAAACGTCGCGTATGGCCTAACCGGCGCTTGCGAAACCTCCCTATTGCCTGGCGACACGGTAACTGTTCTACTGTTCCCAAATTTGGACCAAAATTTGGCGACAACCCTAAGACATGTCGTAACTGCGGTTGCACCAAAAACCTCGTAGGCTTGTCCCAAAATGCATATCTTACGACATGTCGTATGACATGCACCACATGTATGGGATTATGTACAGCAAGTGCAAGGTCAGCTGTAAAAAGAATCATTGGAGTATGGAAGCGCAGGCGGGTTTGGCTCTAGTCTCGCGCAGCCAGCCGTTTCGTTCCGCAGTAGGCCTACTGCTACACAAACGTCTGGCACAGAACTCCGTTATTGCTGTGACACAGTGCATTGTGGGTAATGCTGTAGAAGGTCACGTGACATAAGATGGCTGCTTCCATTAACGGATTATATTTCACCTCACAGCCTTCCAAAATGTCTGAATCTGGCAATGAATCGATTGATGGAGTGATCTGAGACAGCGTACTGGACAGCATCAACTTACCGGAGTTGAATTTCAGGCTGAAAACTGAGCAGGAATTGTGTATTCGTATGGAAGACGAGGTCGAGAAATCCCAACTGACATTATATGGTCCACGCCATGATGAGATCACATGATCACTTCTCTTGCCCAATCAGCAGCCGGATTGTGATTTTCAAATGAGAGGAATGGGAGGATTGGAATGAATGACTAGCTCTGCACTTGATTAGTCAATCAGCATCCAGACCAGGATCTTGGTCTGCTCGTAACAGAAATTGTGGCGTTATGACCAAGACGCTTGTTCGATCCCCAGATTCGAAACAGCGGCTGGGTGACCGAGACTAGTTTGGCTCAATCACATGAGGCTATAACCAAAAAACCTATTGAAAAGGTTTGCCAGCTAATAGCGGTGACAGCCATGTTACACAACTTCGCCAGACATCTGCCTGTCGACGACATGAAGATGGGGATGGGGAGCTGGAGCTGGACCTGATGGAAGATCAGCCGGAGGGAAACATGCTGGACGCTGATGTTGATAGGCATCAAACGATAGCCAGGAGGAACCAAATTGCGGAGATGCTCAGAGCATGCTTAGACACTGAATGATTTTTGGTATTAAAACATGCCGGATATTATTGTTCCATGAAATAAGACATAAAATTGTACTAAATATGCCACAATGATTGTTCACTATAAGACTGGGCAAATACATAGACAGCAAACCGCAATGCGGTGTTTTTAATGTCGACTGACGCGGCTGAATGGTGAGTAGACAGCGTTGAATCAGTCAACTTTAAAAACACCTCCACCGCATTGAGATATGCCGTCCATGTGCGCCCACCTTACTATCTAAGTCACCTCCCCACTCGACGTATCTTTTTATTTTTTTTTGTAAATAATGTGGCTTAAACCCTATCATTCAAATATTAACAGACTTCGAATCAGTTCGGAATGAAGAGCAGTATACACAATGACAAGCTATGAAGAGGGGATTTTTCCCCATACTTTACCAACAGGGGGATTTTTTCCTTCTTTACCAAAAAGGGCATTCTTTCCAGGGGGATTTTTCCCTACTTTACCAAAAAGTAGATTTTTTCCTGGGGGAATTTTTCCCCCAGGAACATGGAACAGGGCAATGTATAGTTTGTTCAACATAAATCTTAGAATTCTTCATCGATTCATGACAAATTTGATTTTTCATGAAAAACTTCAAGAATTCGAAAATCGCGTTTTAATGATATTTTGAATGGTGGTATTGGCAAGATTTTTTCGTACACTACACAAAGTTTTTTGGTACTACTGCTTTATCATATATATATCCACAACGTTTCTACCAGTGTTCCCTGGTCGTCTCCAGGTGGTTTCTACCAGTGTTCCCTGGTCGTCTTCAGGTGGTTTCTACCAGTGTTCCCTGGTCGTCTTCAGGTGGTTGCTACGTTGTGGATATATTGTGATATAATATGGATATAATTATGATATAATTGTTGATATAATATGATAAGAAACGTTGTGGATATAATAGATAAGAAGGAGTACCAAAAAATTTTGTGTAGTGTATTATCAAGCCCTTCTTAAGAATGCCATTCAAAGAAGATTTTTTTTCTTTTCTATACTATAATTGACGTAGGGTAGGGAAGGTTTGTGAGCGTTCTCCTCCTAAGTTTGGCTTTTAAATGCCCCGTGACCGCTGCCCTGCTCTGTCTAATAATGTGCTGAATGTCGACGTGGAAGTCTTTTTCGATTGTTATGGTTCCCGATCAATCAGATCGAGAACCATATTGTTTTTGGTCATGGTGTCTGTGTGTCCGGTCTGTCACACCTTCATATCTCATCTCCTTGAACAGCTAGAGCCTTGGAAACAAGTCCTACCCCTAGGTTTGTCAACATGGGCAATCCAATGAGCCAATAATTTTCAATCTCAGATGTCTTCATCATGATGTAATCAACATATCGGACTTGATATTTTGTCTGTCACGCTTTTATCTGATGGCATAACTCAACTCCTTCAACACCTACAGCAATGGAAATAAGTTGTACCCTTAGGTTTTCGTACCTTAGGAATTGAATGGGCTGATTACTTTTGATGTGAGATGTTGGGATCATGGTGATATCGATATCACGAATTTGATATTTTCAGATAACTTGCCATACTGTCAACTGAGCAATATGAAACAAGTCTTAGTTCATGCCTACTTATCCAAGGACTGGACTATGTTGAAATTCTCAGCCTCAAGTGTCCGGGTGTTCGAAATATCATGAGATTTTGATATATCAAACTTGATAATTTGAAATATCTCTGCCTGTGGTAAAGGTAGAGGCATGATATCACCCATACTTAGGTTATTGAGGATGCCCATTTCGATTATGCAATGACCTTGATGATCAGAGGTCAAGGTCAAGGTCAGAGGTCAAGGTCGAACTTGAAAATTTGAAATATCTCTGCCTGTGGTAGTGATAGAGACATGATATCACCCACACTTTAGGTTATTGAGGATGCACATTTCGATTATGCAATGACCTTGATTGTCAGAGGTCAAGGTCAAGGTCAAACATGAAAAATTGTAATTTCTCTGCCTGTGGTCGAGATAGAGACATGATATCCCCCATACTTAGGTTATTGAGGATGCCCATTTCGATTATGTAATGACAATGATGATCAGAGGTCAAGGTCAAGGTCAAACTTGATAATTCGAAATTTCTCGGCCTTTGGTAAAGGTAGAGGCATGATATCACCCATACCTAGGTTATTGAGGATGCCCATTTCGATTATGCAATGACCTTGATGATCAGAGGTCAAGGTCAAGGTCATACTTTGATAATTTGATATATCTCTGCCTATGGCAGAGGTGGAAGCATGATATCACCCACTATTAGGTTACTGAGGATGCCCATTTTGATTATGCAATGGCCTTGATGATCAGAGGTCAAGGTCAAGGTCAAACCTGATGATTTGATTTGAGCACATCAAAATGGCTGCCAGCAGGCTGCCTGTCATGCCTGTAAGGTCCTCTTAACAAGCGGGAACCATCAGACATTTACAATGTCATCTTCTTTTCTCCCGTTTCCTGTAAAAAACGCTGTTTTGTACCAGACAGCGTGGCGCCTAGCGGCAATTACACTAACTAAGATAAATACCAGTGAGACTGTCAGTAAGACTGTTCACATATTAATATGCATGCGCGATATAGTTCGTAATGTACCGGTAACGAGTGTTTTCTTCAGTCTTTGATACAAAAAATGCCTGACATACATTATCTGCGTTGGGGAGGTTAACCATTGCGCCTCATTTGCCGATATTTGAACACAGGAAATTTCCAGAGCCGCCTGACATAGCCAAACAATTCATACACGCACATCAACGCGCAGCAAGTGGCACAGTCGCCATGGCCGAGTTGCAAAGCCGCCTGCCTAGAGAGTAGAAGGTTCCGAGTTCGATACGCGGGACGTGTGCACATTTTCTTCGCCTTAACCCATTTTTTTCTTTTTTTTCTTTTAAGTTTTACCTTTCTGTTTTTTCCATCGTGTATTATTGACTTTACGGGTAGTATTTTCAAATGTTCCTTAACATTAAGGTCGACCTTCTCTATTGTAAAACCATCGATAACAATAGATTTAAGGTGGACCTTAATGTTAAGGAACGTTCTAAAATACAGCCCCACACGTTTATTTGGCATGGGAATGCATGTAAAACATGCCTATCAATATCATGGCAATGGTACGTAGCGGCAATGAGGGTGTTCACATGATAATACTTCGAAACGCCATGTACTTCGAGCGTAACGTACTTAGCCTGCAAAACAGAAGTGTAACCCCCTTATAAGGACACTAATTTGTGACTTATGTTGTCCTAAAATTACCCGACCTACCAGTGACACTCGAAAGGGCGCAACAGAAATTCGGCACGACATGAGATCGACCCACTTTCAACCCATCAAAAAGCCCCCCCCCCCCNTGGATATGTAATGTACAGCCTCACATGTTGTTGGGCCAGGTACTGTATCTGCGAGACAAAACCCAAATGTCTGCATATTTCATGGATAGATGTACGTATACATGTATTTCTCTAACTTTTCCCAAAATCAATAGACCAACCTGAATACAGCTATGAATATCTGTTGGATTTACAATGGTCTTTCAATGTTAATATAGGGAGGTTGAGATAACGACTTATCACGGATCCTTTTACGTACACGGATAGAATTCTGTACAACGAGGACAAATGTTGGGGTATTCGAAAAACATGGACGATGGACGGTGGATGATGGACGATGGACGGCTCCTTTCAGCATCATCGATTTCCACCACCTGGATGATAACTGTCTCATTTTCGACATACCTCCCAGTCGGGTCTCGGCCACATGCTCACTGTTGACAAGCATGATGGAGTCATCGCCAGAGAAGTCTCCTGGTTTCTATCAGCGGTTTTACCGCCAGTGATTGATCAAGTTTATCGCAACCTCGTCCCCAGGGGTATAGTTCGCTCAGACAACCTCGGACCACTCGCTCACTAACCCCTGGAATCAGCTTCGGTTGCTAATCCAGGAATCTTGGACTAAGTATAGGTGGCAGCACGAGTCAAAATAATCAATTTGAAATACTAACCAGTGCTTTTTAAAATTCTTCTTACAAAAAATCATCAAACCTGGATATAGATAACTTTCTGGTTTGATCCAAAATATTTTGAAAATTTCTTTGGGTATATTCTTGGATATATTTGACGGTTTCCTGTCAACCAATCACGTGCGTTAAATCCAAAGCTGATGCCAGGGGTTAGTGACGCGACCGCCATATTGTCAGAAAGCGAACGACCCCTGGGAACGAGGTTGAGTTTATCGTAGACCTGTGCATGCAGTTATGATTTAATTCATGTTGATGCTGTGCTACTCAAGAAAACAGTGCCCCCGCTCGGCGCCTCTGCCTCGATCGGAAGGCGGCGCACGCTATGGCAAGCCAAATCGAAAATAAAAAATATCGTGCAAAATTTATAAAATAGGTCTTATCTCCCTATTTCCAAATTATGGTAGGTATAGCCCCGGGGGTATAGCGTTAATTTTCAGCCCCTTCCGACAATAATCCCACTGTATGGTTGCTTACCGGAAGTGTCCCAAGGCGTCAAACTTGCCACGCAAAGAGAAAAGTCATGAAAAAGAAATGCACCCGGGATGATACCAAACCCTACAACTTTTCAAAAGGGACCCATAGTCCATGAGCCAGCCCGAATTTGAGTACCAATTTGCAGAATAGATCCAACATGGTTTTTTGGTCAGTCTGATGTCTGAGGAGTCTGAAATCATGTGATGGACATTTCAATTGTGTAGCTTTATACCCCTAATTAAGATTCTTAGAATCGTTCATTGGAATCACATTGCAGTACTTATACAGGCATGTATTACAAATTCAAGTGTCCAAGTACAGCTAACTTTTTTCTCGCCGGTTTTATACCCTATAAATGTATTACCAATAGATAGAAATATGGTACCTCTAATTCAGATAGCTATATTTTAAACATTGTATGACTTCACTGTAACACAGAAACGACATATATGTCAATTTTTGCCTAAAATCCATCAAAATCACCGAAAACGCTATTTTTACAACAAAACTTGTATTCTAAACAGGCTTATCTGACTGAGAAGTACCATATTCCTATCTGTTGGTTATACATTTTAAGGGTCTAAAACAGGAGAGAAAAAAGTTAGCTGTACATGGACACTTGAATTTGTAATACAACTCTGTAATGATATTGCAATGGAATTCCAATGAACAGTTTTAAGAATCTTAATTAGGGGTATAAAGCTACACAATTGAAATGTCCATCACATGATTTCAGACACCTCAGGCATCAGACTGACCAAAAATCCATGTTGGATCTATTCTGCAAATTGGTACTCAAACTCCAAAATCTTGGGTCTGGCTCATGGACTACCATAGTAAATTCTCAAGGAGTTAGGAGCTGTAGGCCTCGTTCGAGGCTATTCTCTATTTCATGATTTACGCTGAATATCAACCGCAGTACATCTCTTGGTAGCTGGTTTAGTAGTGTCATACTTCGATTCTTACACTCTTATTATTCTCAAATATTGTGTAGTGCATGATTGTGAGTTCAATTCTGAACATCTTTGGAGCGAATGGTTGTGTGTAGTTTATGGTTATGATTCTTCAAGTTTTGACTTGGACGACGGCCCAGGCGAGGCCTAACACTTCGGTTTCTGGATCTGAATCTACATTCACTTCTTTGATGAACACAAGAGTCAGGGGCGGATCCAGGATTTTGGAATACGGGGGGCCGGTCACCATCAGCCACAGGCTGACGGAGTAGAGTCGCAAGGCGCGGAGCCACAATGGGGTGTCTGGGGGCCTCCCCCCGAAAATTTTGAATTCCAGATGCACTTAGATACGATTTTCAAGCATCTGGGGGCATGATTTCCTCATCTATTTGCTCATTTTTTCGGAGTTAGTGACACATTTTTTGTTGGTGTTCCAAAAATAGGGGGGGCCGCGGCCCCCTCGGCCCCCCTCTGGATCCGCGCCTGAGAGTGCATGTATGGTGCGAATACTGCCCTACAATGGAAGACTGCAGTATCTGCATATTGCAGTCTTCCCTTGTACAGCATCTGCAGCCTTTCCTATTCAGTGAAGTGGACAATGTAGGTGTGTAATAACATCAGTAGATACTGCTCTCCTTTCTGGCAAAATTATTCAGAGCTGCCACCTAAAACAAGGGAGATATGGCATAAAACGCAAGGCCGCAGTAAATGCAGTTACTGCAGTCTTCGTTTGTAGGGCAGAATAGGCCCCCAATCGAAAGTCGGCCATTTCGGCGCTTAGAGTCGGAAATGAGACAATTATCATCCAGGGGGTAGAGATTGATGATGCTGAAAGGACCCGTCATCGTCCATCACCCACCGTCCATCGTCCATGTTTTTCGAATACCCCAAATTTTGTGTACATATCGATCCGAATACGTATAAGGATCCGTGATAAGCCGCTGATCTCAAACTCCCTATTGAATTGTGCAATTTGTACTTATTGTGCTTTGTTAGCATTGCTGAGAAATCGATGAAACTGAAAGAATTCACTTAAATACTGATTCTGATCATGTGAGTGATCGAGTGAAGAGGCAGAAATGTGTCGGAGCATCTCATGACGGTACGCGTATTTACCTTACCTCCGAAAGAACCATGTTTTAGCCCAGAGAAGTTAAATGTTCGACGTACGATGTAAACTCACCTTTTGACTATATTAGCTAAAATCGTTTTATTGCCGAAGTAATATCGGAGGTTTTCGTGAGACTAACGACTTGTGTGACTGTAATCTAACCATCACAATAGGGTGTTTGGTTCCTAGGACATTTGTTCCTAGGGACATTCTTTCCTCTCACCCCGCTGCTATATAGGCCAACAAAATGAGGAGAGGTCAGCGGACGACGATATCAGGCGTTCAATTGCTAAAAGGTGTACATGCATAAGGTAAACGATCATTGGAATATTTTCAATAGAGAGGGAAAGGCTCAGCTGCTCAGCTTCCCCATCTCTAAGGATAAAGACGTTGGTTGTTACATACAAAATACCGTCAGATGCTATATAAACGTACAATGCATAAGTTCTTTTGCTTGCGAAATATAGCATGACGTGATATTGTGTCCATCACAGGCTTATTATACTTAACGAAATAACGAAATGACAACGAAATAACGAAATGTACGTATTGACCTAGGGAGTAATCGTTTCACTTGAGCCCAGCATGAGTGTACTACTTGTAACAGGCGAAATCAGCGAGTGTGACACATGTCGTTGTCAAACTGAATTAGGCCTACCTCAGCAGGAAGACAAACAATCCATAAACCATAATCTTTTGAGGTCAATCGCCTCAGCATCCATTAGGAAGTGACGTATTTTAGCAGGCGATAAATTTGTCAGTATCTTTTCTGCCGTGTCTTCTGTTTTCCTTTGCATTTCATCATGTAAAAGGCCTCTTTGGTGTGTTTATATGATTGTATTTATGTGAAAGGGTGATATTATAAGTTTGAGAATCAAATGGATGATAAGTTGGTGAGCTTAGGTTCGTTCAGAAAGTAATGAGAATATTACTAAAAATATTGAAATCCTGAGGTTCTGTAACCAAAATTACTTTGTCAATAATCTTATGGAACTTTCTCAGATCTATGGTGAAATAAGTGCTTGCACTTTTTGCATGAGTGTACATATGTCTACATGCCCCCCCCCCAATTGACTCACACAAACTGGCCTTCAGTTTCCTCTATTGCATGCCTGGTTATATGTTTTAGGCCTGTCATAAACATCTGTTTGTACTCCTGACCAGTCAGTGTAATTAATCTAGCAAGTTGACAGCTACTTGTGATTGTGGGATATGGCACATGTAAACCGAGAATTCTTGTCAAAAAGTACCTCGGAGTTTAGGTGACAGCAGTCATAAGTGGATCGGTTTTATGACAAAGGTCACCCAATGACCCTTGGACGAAGAGGAGTTTATATGCCCTATGAAATGTGTATGCCCAATGAAATGAATGCTCCCGACAAGGTGAATATCATAGGAAAATCCAACCTTGTTCCGTCAGTACAGAAAAACAATATGTAGGTCAGTGGTATACATCGTGTGATGTGGCCTAATTCGGGACGAGATTGGCATTTCGTCATTTCGTTATTTCTTTATTTCGTCATTTCGTTAAGTATAATAAGCCTCCATCCCTTGATTCAAGCCACGAAGCACGAGCCACCTTCTATACAATGTACTTTACAAGTCACAGTTACGAAATTGATACCGAAGACAGAGGAAACGCTTGCAGTGGTTTTCATATCGTTATTGGCCAAAAGGAACCATGACAGGGAGACAACAGGTGGGACAGAATTTTCTATAATTTGCCCCAGAAGCCATTGAAACCAGGATCATGTCAGGGAGAACAATATATCATCGTTAGGGCTGAGATTTACCTCAGCCTTACTTTAAAGCTGCACAGTATAGACAGATGGGTTATAATCGGCGAGCATAGTCTCGGTCACCCAGCCGCTGTTTCGAATCTGGGAATCCGTATTGCAGTACTGTGGTACGAAACGGCTGGCTGCGTAAGACTACACGAAGCATTGGGGATTCCCCAAGGGGATTCCGTGAACCTCGATATAGGATAATGCTATAATGTGTGGTTCTATGGCTCTATACCTTACGCACGCCTGTAAACGAGGTTGCACTAAAATTCGGCCGAACTGGAAGTGATTACATGTAGCTGTGCATACTGTGCGGCTTTAACCCATTGAGGATCATCACAGGCAGACGGTTTCAAGAAATTCTTTCTTCTCAGACAATTTCCGATCGTTTAAAAAATATCCTATGATGTCGATGTATTTGATATCTGTGGTCTTATATCATGTTGTTCTTGCCAGAGAAGATTTTCTAATTTGCAGTGTTATGGATGTCGTAGGCCTATATGTATGTTACACCTCGTCACGATTAAAACTAAACGACCTGTATGGTTCATGGACGCTGTTTGCCTTTTGTTGTTACCTATGCTTTGTTACAACCGATAATGTAGTCATTTCCCGATAATGTAGTAACAACCGATAATGTAGTAAAAATTTACTGATAACGTAGTAATGCCCGATAACGTAGTAAGAAATTTACCGATAGTGTAGTAACGCCCGATAATGTAGCAAAAATGTACTGATAGTGTCAGGCGCGGATCCAAGGGGGGCGCATGGGGGCGCGCGCCCCCTTTTTTGGGCCGACCGAAAAAAGCCCAGAACAGAACGTTCATGTACATGCGCTATAAGATTCAAACTCAAACCAAATCCGTCAGCCGTCTTGCGACGGCGGGAAAACCAAAACGGGAAAGCGTTAACATGCACTATCATTCCGTTGACGTGATTCTCGGCTGCCACTATGTGACTCCTAGCCCCCAACAGCCCAAGTCGAACCAATGAACCACACTTACAATGGCTAGAGTGTCCAGTTTTGCTCTCAAATGCCGGGAAATGGCGTAAAAGCACTCTTATTTTCTCAAATTTTCCCGGGGGGCCCCCGGACCCCCCGCCGATATATCGGCTCGCGCATTCGGCGCTCGCTGCTAAGAACTCGTTGTCTGGTCCACTATTTTATCGAATCTTTGCCACCCCTCCCCCCCCCCACAAAAAAATCCTCCAGGATGTTCGTACGGCCATGCTATTGTGTTGGGCTCTCTCAGACCCAACGCTAGTACCAAAATATCTGTTATGTCGGTCTAATCGGGACCAAGGTTAATTTTGTAATACCGGTACGAGCGAATAGCAAAATCAAATTTTTAGTCCTGCTTTTTTCCGTTGTCAAGATGCCAGGAAAACGCTTCTGGGCACCTCAAATTTAAAATTTTCCTGGGGGAGGACCCCCAGACCCCCCGTCAGGGCTTCCCACCTTCGACAGTCGTATTGGTCTACGCCCCCCCCCCCTTTCCAGAAATCGTGCATCCGCGCCTTCGTGTAGCAAACTCGTCTAACCGATGATGTAGGAAAAAAATGATAATGTTGCCTATAGTAACCAATAACGTAGTAAAAAAATTACCGATAATGTAGCAATATGCGATGCTGCCTTTTCATGTTTCGTATTCGTAAAGCCAGTTGCCTTCAGCACTGATGCTACTGTGACTTCCACGGTCGTATTACTATATTTGACTCTCTCGACAGTAAATGCATTATCTGGGGCATCCTTTATCGGATGGCGTTTTATTCTATCATAATTATGAGTATTTAATGGAAATGTCTTGTTGGATTCAATTCATTTGGTCATCGCTAATTCAAGAATTTCATATCACTGTAGGCCTATGACATGTTTGATGTGGAGGGGAAGGCGGGTATTCGAAAAACCTGGACGGTGGACGATGGACGATGGACGATGGACGGCTCCTTTCAGCATCATCGATCTCCACCGCCTGGATGGTCTCATTTCCGACACACCTCCCAGTCGGGTCTCGGCCACATGCTCACTCTTGACAAGCATGACAAGCATGAGCCATGATGGAGTTATCGCCAGAGAAATCTCCTGGTTTCTATCGTCGGTTTTACCGTCAGTATCGACAAGACAAGAGGTAATTCTGAACGCTGTAAATGCGTGATTGCTCACGTTTATCGTAGACCTGTGCAGTTGTGATTTTAAATTCATGGTGATGTTTGTGCAAGTGAACAAAACACTGTGGCCTGCCTCTCGGTCGGTCCGGAAAAGAAGCCGGCACGGCAACTGCCACTGCGTAGCCGTCGGCCCACCTGTACAGTCACGCTGAATACACAGACATGACAGATACATGACATGTGCACAGCCAACCACTTTAAAATCATCAGGTGCATGATGATGCTTCATGCACAATTATGTAGCCTAGTTCACGTCCGTGCCGTGTGTAATGGCATTTCGGCTCAACCCCCTCAAGTAAGCCTCTTTAGCCTAGCCTGAGTGAGTAGGCCTAGGCCTAGGCTAGTATAGGCCTAGGGCTATTTAGGGCCTATTAATATAGGCCTATAGGCTACAGTGGGCCATGCATTGCAATGCATAGCCTAGGCCTAGGCTAGGCTATACTACCCTACCGGTAGGGGACCACTGAATCCTTACACACTTCACTGAGAATGTTGTTTTTCTACGCATTCTCAGTGAAGTGTGTAAGGACCAGTGGTCCCCGAGGCCTAGTATAGGCCTATATAGACTATAGTATCGAACCACAAGAACCTGTGGATGTACCGGTAGGCCTAGGCTTACATGTATGCAGATGAGATGTGTCACTGTCACTTCCCACTGGTTGGCCCGCTCAGTAGGCCTATAGCCCTACCAGACTTGACCAGGTGTAACATAGGTGAATGTTTTGTAGCTCAGTGTTCTCCAACAATAGACGCGGCCTAGAATGGTTAATGTTGGGTTAGTTGCCGCTTAATCTGTCAGAAACAATCAGAAAAACAGAGAAACACTGATCGACGTTACACCGGCATTTGCATAGGCCTAGGTCTAATCCCCCACCACCACAACACCAAGGGTCATGCTAGGTTGGCATTTGTTTACAAATTTTGTACTACGCCTAGGCCTACGGCCTTCTGTTTTTTTCTGGATCTGAATCGTAGGGCCTAAATTTCACTTTGTCTCACAGTGTGAGTTTGACATTGACAGTGAAATGTTTGTGCACACAGTGGGGGCCTCTGCTCTAGGCCTAGCTAGGCATGACAGAAATATAGGTCATCCAGGTGAGCTCTGTGTATTTACCGTGTATTTATATATCGTGGTATGCAGGGCTGGTCTAATACATTTGTTTTGCAGTAGCTCACGCGGACTGTGCCCCTTATGGTTTGACATTGACAGTGAAATGTTTGTGCACACAGTGGGGGCCTCTGCTCTAGGCCTAGCTAGGCATACCGTAACCGTACTACCAATCCAAATATGACAGGCACTACCGTACAGCATGACAGGAGGGGGAATGGTCCACCCATCCCATATGTTTGGAACTTCACTTTGAAATTTTACTGTGCTGAGATCAGGATTTCACCAGGAAAAAAAATGGGGGGGGGGGTCTGGGTGCATCCGTTTTCAATGTCAGTTCTGGTGTAACAGCTCTGATTGTTGCATGTTTTCAGTGTTAATCTCGTGCAACATGTTTGAGAAATCGGAAGTGTACAAATCTTTGTTCAACTGTTTTATCTCTTGAATGAAAATAAGGGCAATTTAAAGACATTCCAATTTAAAGATACTCCACGTGACGGTTTTCTATCGAATGTTTGCTGTCAGATAGTCAATTATTGCTGTCAGACCGCAAACAGCATGCTACCTGTACCAGTTCCAACTGCACGGGACCCAAACTTCATAAATATAATCTCATTTGTGAACAATAACGAAAAGCAAGTCTAGTAATACCGGTACTGTTATTTTTCAGAGATGCTGTTGCTGCTGCAGAGGCTGCATTTGAGAAAAACATGGCACACACATGTGTGCCAGTTGTACATAAAGAGAGAAAACGTCGACTTTTCACACCTACATCACCTGCAGCATCTCACAACATTCCCTCTGACACGTCTGATGCTGAAATGAAGTCGAAACGTAGGAAGAGGACGAAGGCTACTGCACATGGTGGATCAAAACAGAATCCTATAGACATTGATAGGTATGCATTCTTTGAGAGATCCAGTAAATTTATCAAAGTTGACAAAGGTAAGATGTACGATGATTCACAAGGAAATGTATTGATTTTGTAAAATTTACATTTCAGTTTGGATGAGATTCTGGAGGACTTCAGGCTGAAAGAGAGTCGTCCCCATGGTGATGACTGTGGATATGTTGTAAAGGTAAATGTACATGTAGGCCCATGCCATTTGGTCTTTTATTTTGGGGATTTTTTGTTTGGTTGACAGTTTGTTCCCAAATAAAAAATGTGCAGTTTTTGTGCACATAGTTCTGGCTGAAACCTGGACCTCTAATGCCGAGGGCAAATGAAGGAGTCCATTTTTAACCAAGTAAAGGCATGTATTTCGGTTAGTGAGTTTATGAGTTTCATGTATTGGGTATTGTGCCTTGCCTCCTTTCTGAATCCAACTTGCTGCACACTTCACCAGGCCTTGTCAATAAGGCGAGCTACATGTAAAAAGTGCATGCGCCTTGCAAACAATAGAAATGCTATTGTTTGCGAGGCACATGCACTTTTTACATGTAGCTCGCCTTACTGAAAAAGTGCATGCGCCTTGCAAACAATAGAAATGCTATTGTTTGCGAGGCACATGCACTTTTTACATGTAGCTCGCCTTACTGACAAGGCCTGCTTCACCGGTTCATAAGCAGCATCTCTTAATTTCAGGGCACTGTCCTGGCCCAGCACAGCTACATGTAGATGTTTGTCAGACTCAGAGAAACTCACTGGTACGGAATGGTCAACTTTTGTCGATATTTGACCCAGTAACTTAATACATTTCATGTGTAATACAGATCTCCACCCATAGATCTGGTCATTACACTAGCTCAAACCTCGTGAGCACGTGGTCCATGAGCCATTATTCAAATTTTCTTTTTTCTGCTTCAGAAATTTGAGAGGGAAACACCAATACTAATCGAGGATAGTGATGCGTCAGATTACCTGCCTGACCTTGCAGTGACCAGTAACTCCAGTTTTACAGAATTTGTGGACAACAGCCCCTCAAAGATACCTGTGGCTCCGATTTCCTTCCATTACTACCATGAGGACGACCCCGAAGTACCTGTAGTGAAGCTGAAAGATGTCATAGGTGCCGGTACCTACAAGCAGTCGATTGATGTTCTTTGTGCTGAAGTACCAGACAAATTGTTATGCAGCACTGTGCCGTATCGAGTGAAAAAAACAGCTACTTTCTTAATAGACCTCAACAAAGTACCAAAAAGTGATGTAACTAAGGATGGCAATGGGGTGTATTGTCAGACTGGTACACGTGTTTCAACACTCAATTGCAATTTTGAAGTTGTTTCATGCAAGAAATCGAAATGTTTAGGTATTGGTGAGTACCATCTTTTTAGAAAGCTGTATGTACTTAAGTCATGTGATACTTTCCACCGTACTATCATCTACATCGAAGACTGTGCTGGAAATGTTTTGAATAATCGTGTGATTATATCATATGAATATAAAGGAGATGGAGATGTATGCAAAATTGATGTTAAACCACATGGCAATTCATCAAGGAATGAGCGGCCATTCAGTGGAACTAAACCTTCAGTTGTAGCTCAGGCCACAAGTAAACTGATTGCAAAGAGCACCCCAGAGGCTGTTTCATCAGTTACGACAGCTAATGGCGGGATTAGTAACTTGAAGTCATTGGCAGACTTGCCAAGTAGAAATGCATTGTACAAGGTGGTACAGAAGTCATCCCAGGGTAAACATGCTCATAATAAAGATGAGCTTGCAAGTGTTTTGGAAGCTCAGGAGAAAGAAATGAAGCATTTCATTCATAGTGTAAACATTGATGATGGAGAAACAACATTTGTATTGTACAATGCAGAACAGGTCAGTGAGCTTCACAAGTTCACAACAGATCCAATTGATTTCTGTCCTATTACGGTCGATCCCACTTTCTCCATGGGCCCCTTCAATATCACTCCAATTACTTACAAACATTTGCATTTGCAGTCACTTCAGACTGGTGAGAGTCCCATTTTTTTGGGTCCTATGTTGGTTCACTACAAAAAGACAAGGAAATCCTATGAAAGGCTTATGAAAGATTTGGTTGATTGTTGCCCCTCACTTGTTGGTATTATAGCATATGGAGTTGATGGAGAAAATGAGCTCGACGTTTCCCTGTCTAAGTTTTTACCCAATGCAATACGTCTGAGATGTTTTAAACATTTTAAGGATAATGTGAAGAACAAACTCTCATCTTTGGGTTTATTGGCTCACAAAGATGACTTCTTCAAAGAAATTTTTGATGGACTCCTTTCCGCTCAAGACAGTGAGGACTTTGATGTGCGGCTCGAATCCCTTAGAGAGGAATGGAGTCGGCGTGACCCTAGTGGCCAGTTTATGAAATACATCAGGGAACGATCTGTCATGATGAAAACCTCAATGATTAGCAAGGTTAGAACTGAGGCTGGGTTGGGTCAGCCCCCCGCGCCTTTTTACACAAACGCTAGTGAATCAATGAATCGAAAGATTCACGCTTGGCAAAAGAGGCGGGAGGCTGGGCTCTTTGCTTTTGTTAAGTCCATGAATGACTTTGTGTGTGCACAACAGGAGGAACTCAGAAAGGCATATGCTGGTATCTCAGACATCTATAAAGTCCGTGATAGTCTGAAACCTGTTTTGCTAAACAAGTCTTTCTTAGATCTTTCCCTTGACCACAGGCAAAGATGGATTACCTCAGTAACTTCACTTTCCATGTCTGAGTTGCATGCTGCAGCCTGCAATCCCAACTGCATTTCTGGAGATTATACTGAATATTTTGGTGATGTTGATGTACATGGCATCAATGTGCCCCAGTCTGTTCTTGTTGGAGTATTCACTAAGGCAAAAAGACTGTGTGAAGCAGGGGAAAGTGCAATTGCGAAAGCACCTTCCATGGACAAGAGTGTCCGTAAGTTTTCTGTCCTGTCTGAAACTGGCTCGGTGAATCACGAAGTGGTTTTTTCTGAGAATTTTAGAGCAACATGTACATGCCAGCAGTACAAATTCCACTCGATTTGTTCACATTCTGTTGCAGTGGCAAACAAAATATTTCGGTTGGACAACTTCCTCTCATGGGTTAGAAAAGAACGGAAAGGAACTAATATCACAGCAATCGCCACAAACAGAATCAATCTTTCAGGTGTTGGACGGAAGGGTAGTTTTCCTCGAAGGGTTCGACAACCAGCTACCAGTACGAAGAGTGCATCTGCTTCTATTCCCGATATTTATCCATTTGAGCTCACTTACCTGCAGGGTATAGTGCGGGTCTGTTATGGGTGTGGTGTAAAATTTACTGAGGACGACAGGGAGCCACCGTATGACCTGGTGGTTAGAAAAAAAGACTACCGTAGCTATTTGTCTCCCCTGACTGGAAAACTTGAGACCAGTACCAAACCCCAAAACACTTACTTCCATCTGAACCTGGCTTGCATACAGAGGAAGCATCCCACCTTCAAAAGTAGTGATGTTCAAGTTGGTCTGAACTTGAATCTGTCATCTGGGCACAAGAGTATCTTCTCAGCATTTTTAGAAAGTGGTGTGTGAATCTGCAACCATTTGCTTGTTGGAATTGATGATCATAACAAACACATGTAGGCTATGTGCATTTGTTAAGGACCACAGACTCTGTGAATTTCTTTTTATCTGCTGTACTCATTATTATGTACAGTCATGGACATTAGTTTATCTACACCTGATACTTTGAATCTTGGAGGAATTATAATTCCTCCTTCCAAGTTTGAATATTTCGAATACTTCTGGGCCAGTTTTAATGTGGTTTGTTCTGTATGAAAGTACATCTTGTTGGTCATATTTCTGCATCAAAATTTTGGAAATTTGGAAATATCGTAATTATGTAATAGCTCATTAGCAAAATTCCCCCCAAATCAACATTTCTATTGTGTAATTTTTTGTGACTTTTATTGCACATTTTTGATAGAGTGGAACCTTCTAAGGATCATGGACTTTGTTTCATCAAAATATGTTGAGTGGTTGCTGAGATATTTGACATTATCAAAAATTGGATAGTTTGAGATTTTTCACAAAATTTTGATATCGGTATACATGCACAGAGCTCACCTAAAAACCAAGAAGTATGAAGTTTTGGCATTGGTTTTTCAAAATATGCTATATTTCTGCCCATTTAATACAAAGAGTTACAGAATTTTGTAAACCCATATTCTGAGGTTAACCTGGCATCAAAATTTCCTTAAAAACACGAAAATCTCAAATTACCAAAAATTTGATAATTTCAAATATCTCAGCAACCACTCAACATATTTTGATGAAACAAAGCCCAAAATCCTTAGAAAGTTCCTCTCTATCACAACTGCATCAAATATCAAACATCATTACACAATAAAAAGTAGATTTTTAGTGTTTTTAGCCCACCTGTGAGCTATAGTCATGGTGTGTCCGTCGTCAGCGGCGTCGTTGTCCGTTAGCAGGGCACGTTTCATAACCGCTGGGGTTATTGATCTGAAATTCGGTCCGATCTGACTACTGGCTTGGCCACCAGGGGGATAAGCCGAAAACATTTAAAGTGCAGTTTCGCCTTAACCGTTGATTGGATCATCACCAAATTTTTATCGTTGGTACATCTGATGATGATACATGACATATCGCCCGGGTTTTTGATTTGACGTAATTTTCAAGGTCACAGAGGTCAAAGTTCGAAATTTTATTGTTGGGCGGCACGTTTCATGGCTATTTTTGCTGGATTGTTGGAATTAGGTGTGATGATGTATCTAGGTGTCCTCTATGTCTGCAGCGAATTTCGGTCTGATCAGACTTCAAATATGGCCACCAGGTGGCTTTCTTGGAAATTGGGCGTTGGCCCATAGCTCGTTACCTACTGGAGCTAGAATGTTCTGAACTTGAACACTTACATGTACGTATCTTTGTGTGCATGTCTACACTTGAACACGCAATTGTCATCTGTTCTTCTGGGACATTCACCCCGCACACAGGTCATGCAGGTGAGCACATGGTCCATCGACCGTTTCACTTTAATGAGCTATCACCGGTAGACCTACATAATTACGATATCTTCAAATTTTCAAAATTTTGTTGCAGAAATATGACCAACAAGATGTATTTTCATATGGAACAAACCGTGCTAAAATTAGCCCATAGTACTTGAAATATTCAAAGTATCAGGTGTAGATAAACTAATGTCCATGACTGTACATGTCTTATAATGGGAGATGTGCACAATCTTCCTCAATATGGTACACAGTTACACTTCTGATGAAAGGAATCATTGATATACATGTACATGTATGTGCAAACTTGTACTTTTTCATGCTGTTGTGTTTAGGAAAACATGATGCTTTACTCCTCATGTGCTGAGAGCTGTCAGGTTGTGCTAATGTGGATGAGATTCGAACCCACGCCTCCGCATAAGGCAACACCGCCAGCATTGAGGGAAAGCATGCACACCACTGTGCTAAAAACCCATCTTCATAAAAGATGGTTCAGTAGCTACTGAACCATCTTTTATGAAGATGGGGATTTAGCACAGTGGTGTGCACGCCTTCCCTCAATGCTGGCGGTGTTGCCTTATGTGGAGGCGTGGGTTCGAATCTCGGTACTGACCAGCGTAGCAATCCTATCATTAATGTGGATGAGAAATTCATTTCATGTCATTTCAGACCTTTCCTCACACACCTCTCATTTGGTCAAGTCCACGGTTAAATTTGTGATATTTTTTTACTTCTTCAGTGTGGTCTCTGTGGCTCATGGCACCAAAGGGCGATTAAGTACTCTATATCATGTCAGGATTGTGTCGTTCTACACCCCTGGTATGAATTAAGTTGGTGATTCATAATTAGTGCACTGTTTGCTAATTAGTTGCATCACGGACGTGACATGTCTGATGTCACGTCCGTGACAAAACTAATTAGTAAATAGTGCCTTAATGATGAGTCACAATGAACTTAATTCATACCAGGGGCCCAGAAGAACAAGAGCCTGACATGATGCACTTGCAGGGTATTCCATCTTTATGTGGTTCAAAAAATTGCAGAAACAGCACTGAATAAGTGTAAGATTGTGACATCTGAGGCTGTGGACATGCCCTTTACCTAATAAGGAAAAAAATTGTCTAAAGGACTCCATATACTCATTGAAAAAAAGTATTAAAAAGGGAGACACCCAAAAGATATTGCCCGGTGGGCACTATTTTATTTTGTTTTGGTTAGTGTAGTGTCACCGATAAGTGTTCTAAACTCACTGATAGCTCTCCAGGGGCCTGTGCTCTCACGCATAGCGCCATCCGTTGATCAACGGTTACACTACCCTAACCAAAACAAAAACAAATAGTGCCCATCGGGCAATATCTTTTGGATGCCTCCCTTTAACTGCAGTGCAATGCAATCTTGCACCTGTTTAAAAGATAATCAAAGCAATATTCTATACGCGACATTATCTCATCTGTCTGGAAAGTGAGATTTGTGACAGTGTCACCAGGTGAGGGATTGTGGAACGGACTATTCTGGGTATTAGTGTGGACCTCTCTTTGTCAGTGTATGAACCCGTTCATGGTTATTGAATACTTTTGTGTTTGTATTTTTCTTGCCAATAATTTAGTGTTGTTTGACAGAGAATGAAGGAAAACTTTTTGTTGGGTCATGTGGAAGTGTGGCATCCCTATACTTCGGTGATTGCTGATCCATGTGGACCTACATGTAAGGAGCTAGGGATGTAGATGACAAAAGTGCAGTAATTGCAGTACACGATATTGTAGGGACGAAACAAAATATTACAGCATATGTGAAACACCACTGTTTGGCTGTATGGAATGACTTGCAGTTGGTACCCATTTGAAGGAATGGGAGACTTTCCTGCCATTAGAGGCCACCACAAGTTAGCGGGCCTGGGATGTCATGAAGTTTGACGTCACAGAGAAGTGCACACCATGACATCATTCCTAATGACACAGACAATATGGCTTACGTCTTGACGTCAAATTTTGTGACGTTTTAGGACCGCTAGCAGACGGCCTCTAACGCCAGGAAAGTCTCCCATTTAGGCCTAGTTGAGTCAAAATACGGGGTTAGCGTGCACCCCCAGAGATAAATTTTTAATTAACATTTTTATATAGGAAAAAATGTGTAGAAAACGGTTTGCTATGTTAACAATTTCACAAATTGTCCCACATGCCTTTTTAAAATGCAAATTAAGCTGCCATTATCGATAAATGTGTTATTCACCATTAGGCCGGCTTTGTACAGGGGCAGGGGAAACAATGTACACCTAACTTATTACTGGATGGATTTAGACTCTATAAATGTATCATTAACAGATAGAAATATGGGGACAGTGAATCAAATAAGCACGGTTTTGAATATTTTCAGTTGTTGCATAATGGGAAATTGCAGTTTTTAAAAAGTTTTAATGTAAAATTATGCAAAATGGGACCAAATACCCCCCAAAGTGATTTCCACTTACCAAAATCTGATTTTCATTAAAAACATACTTGGCTGAATCAGAGGAACCATCTGTTGGTAATACATTTATCTGTTTATAGAGTCTAAATCCAACCATTCATAATTTAGACATACATTGTTTCCCCTGCCATGCCTGCCCCTTTACAAAGCCAGTCTAAAGGTGAATAATGCATTCATTGATAATGTCAGGTTAATTTGCATAAAAACATGAAAAAAGGCACGTGGGACAATTTGTGAAATTTTTAACATAGGAAACAGTTTTTTTCCTACCGGTATATAAAAATGCTAATCTCCGGGGGGTGCACGCTAACCCCCTTTTTCAACTCAACTAATTGTGCCCTTTGTTACAGGTAAGCATCGGTCTGTCTTAGAAAACCCAATTTATAATAATGAATAGCATGACATGCATGACTACGGCATTTCCTTTACCTGCGGTAATGGTGTTTGTAACACTGCATTTTTTGAACGACACTCTGCATACTTACGGTTATCAAGAATTCTCTGATTGAAACTTTGTTTTCTGTTATCACTATCAGGTTAGTTGATTTTCCAAGATTTTAAAAACCATTTTTGTGAAAAGCCAGGTTAGCACAGTTGAGAACCAGTAGACTGTAAACCAACGAACTCAGAATTTAAGGAAAAGAAATGTTCAAAGTGTATGGTTTTAGCTTCAGGTTTCTGTTCCTGCACTTTTCTAGCGCGGCAGCGTAAGAAATGTTGATATTTTGAGAACAAAAAATGGTTAGCACACTCTGGGTCTCACCCTTGTTGGCAATATAACTGTTATGTTTCCTGATGAGATCAGGCAAAGATTTTGTTTATTTTTTGTTAATATCAGTTATTCTTTGAATGGTTTGTTGTATGGTATTGATACCAGCTACATGTAGTACCGGTAGGGACCTAACTTCTAGGGAATATCAAGGTCATGTTAAAAATAGGGCCTACATTGTTGCTGGCACTGTCACAACTCGGCATGTAAAATGGCCTAGGCCCTAAGTAAGTGGAATCCCACTGGCACTCTCCCTGATCAACCCAAGGACCATGAGGACAAGGAGGAATGAGCCTAATTCGATGACTTGTTAGATTGTCCTGAGAGTTCCTTGCTTGACTGGCCTCAAAAGTCAACCCCAAAAGGCTGCAGGAACCATGATTATCAGCACACCAAATGTCTAGGCCTACCTTTAAAAAACAGATTCAAAAATAGGCCTAAAAGAAATGCAAGAACCCAGCTACATGTACGGCACACTGGTGCGGAGCAGTAGCGCCAAAAGAGTGCAGTGGGAAATAACATAACTAAATTGAGAATCGTCTGGGAGGTGGGAAGTGAAATTAGCAACTACATCCAGGCGATGGAAAACACTGATGTAAATCACCGTCCAGCGTCCACCGTCCAGGTTTTTCGAATACCCGGGGAAGGCGGGCTTGACACCCCTATTGTGATGCCTCTTGCTGGTCGAATGTAACAGGATGTCTTTTTTTCATATTCGGCCAGGGTTCTTACTGGAGTGTTAAAGATATTGTTTGACTATCCAGTTAATCCTTGGGAATACCTCAGTGAAGTCGTACTTCTCAAAACACCATTAAAATTTATTGAGCAGCATACTTACACGATGAGGATGAAGGCACATATTACATTTGTACCTGTGGCATAAACTTAACCAAAAAATATATGGTGCTATAAAAGATACGGTAGGCCTATATGGTGCTATATACATTGTATTTTTGATTTAACGCAAGACTTATGGTCAGGAGCTACCCGTTTGAAATTAACTAATAATGTCAGAATTTGGCACGTGCTATAATTTCCCTGTGCTCTCTGCCCAGCCGATAATTACTAACAAGAAGATAAAACGGGGTTCAAAACTTAATATTAAGTAGACTTAGATCCGATTTCCTGGTATTTGGGGTAAGATTACACAGGCACTGAAAAATGACATTTCTGAGGTTTGAAAAAAATCCATCATGCATCATTGAACTCGACAGTGTTGCTGCACACTGGGATACGATACTATCAGCATTACTACATTATCGGATTTTTTTTACTACGTTGTCGGTTAGGCCTACTACATTATCAAAATTTTTTTCCCTACATTATCGGTTAGACGAGTTACTACACTATCGGTAAATTATTTACTACATTATCGGGCGTTACTACACTATCGGTAAATTTCTTACTACGTTTCGGTCCGGGCGGGGGGGAGACATCTTTTTGCCGTTTTTTTGCCCAAAATCCGCATGAAAATCACGTTTTTTTGGTTGGCTCAGGGGAGGGGGCAACTGCCCCCTCGCCCCCTTTAAATACGGTCCTGACGTTATCAGGCACTGCGTTATCGGAAATTTTTTTGCTACATCATTGGTTGTTACTACATTATCAGGAAATTACTACATTATCAGCTGTAACATGCTTTACGGCTTATATTTGTTCATAGCGAGTACTGTTGTAGAGAACCGGGTATGTCCATGCTTCCATGACGTGTATTTGAACTAAGAAGACATACCAGTGAATTTTCCATCAGAAGACTGCAAATGAAATCTGCCGTCGAAGATGTTAGACTGCCGGTTTCCAGAGGAAAGAGGGCTCGACATGCTGCCATGCGAGTCCAAGTATCCGACATACGTCGGAAAAAGCCAATACCTCACGACATATGTGAACGTACACACTATGACATTCCACGAAACCTTATACACCTCTGGATTTTATATACGATCCATATTATACTGTTCAAGTTTGTGCTTGTTTCACAGGTCATCAGCTTTTATTTATGACCTTGACAGTGGCACGTGCTTTCTGCAGCGAGAGTATTCTTCAAGGGAATTATGCAAACAAGACGTTCTAATGAACCTCAGCAGACGATTGATGGCCCTGAAGGTGAGAAATCAGTTACACCATCAAACAATTACGGTACTCATACAACAATGTCTGGAGCATGCAGTAGTACGTTTAGGCGAAATGGCAATCTGGCCCGCCTGAGTTGTTATTCCGCCTTTTCAATGGCTCCACTAACACCGTTTAGGCGAAATGGCAATCTGGCCCGCCTGAATTGTTATTCCGCCTTTTCAATGGCTCCACTAACACCTCTGGCACCGGGAGCGTACCAATAGCTGTGTTTACACCTAAGCAATTTTTCCAGGCCCGGGTTCGAATTTAACCCGGATCCATTGAATTTTCTGTCCACACCTATTATTCGTCTTACGATATTGAACGCTGGCCATGCTATTTATAGACACACCACCCATTCAATTTTAGCAGACCGACACCTGTCGGTGGGCTCAGTAAACGTTTTAGCCCGGCATTTTTTCTGTCCACACCTATGAAATTGCCGGGCTAAAGTATAACCCGGATCAGACCCGCCGAGCGAAAGCGGGCAAATTAGTCCGGCAATTTTTAACCCAGATCCGATTTTCATAGGTGTAAACGCAAAAATGGAGGGTCAGAGCCGGGTCAGGCCCGGCAATTTATTCAGGTGTAAACACAGCTATTGTGTCCCAGGTCAGTCCAGACAGTCATTCATGACAGTACAGGGTCTATACAATGGCCAGACTGTCACTCAGACTGTCGTAGGCCTATTGTTACTCTTCATTGTCCTGTTAGATCATCACTGCTCGGTCACTTACCGGGTGATCTGAAGTGACTTATTGAATCAGACACAAAACATTGGGCGCTGTTTATACAATAGTGTTATGTCATATTTCTCTGGACAGTCCGATGACCAAGACAGTCCTGAATAGGTAACAACTCTATTAAGTCCGGTTCTATTAAGCTCGGAGAGCATAGCCGAGTATAATCCGAATCTAAATTGAACCAGATCAACACCTGTGTTTTGTCTAGGATTGGCAATAAGTCCGGGTCTATTTGTAGTATTAGGGAGTTTTCGCAAATCCCCCGAAACGCGAACGCCAAACCCATTGTTCGATGCCACGAAGAGGGCACCGAACAAAAAGGACAGACGTTCGCGTTGGCGTTTCGGGGGCTTTGCGAAAACTCTATATTATGTTCGGCGACAAGTGGCTTAAGATCGCTTCCAACATTGCACATGCTCAAAAGTACCAGAACTATATATGCGCTCCGCCTATCCCACCTGTAGCCGAACCAGCTAATATGAAATCCTGTAGTGTAAGAGCAAGTCATGAAATATCCGGTCTTATTTATACTCGGATCATCTTCGATGATCGAAGGCCGATCTGCTCACCACTACGTTACACCGCACATCACCCTTCGAGAAAGTGACCGGTCCACGGCGTATCTGCCGCCTCGAGAAGAAGAGGCCAATCAGAATCGCTGTGGTTGTAAAATTTGAATCGTGGAACAAATAGTGGTAGCCGAAGACCCAATATAAAGTGTCATATGATTGGTCGACCGGTAAAGTTGGCATGGTGCCAAGATACGTCGCCGACTGTCTATTTCTCGAAGGGTGATGTGCGATGTAACGCAGTGGAGAGCAGATCGGCCTTCGATTATCGAAGATGACCCAGATAGACACCGGTCCTAATAAGCCCCGGTACAAAGCTGCAATGGAAGCGCAGCTATATATGACCGGTGTTGCGAAGATGGTAGAAAAAGATGGAGGCAAAAAGCGTTGACCCGACTTCCAACCTGCCATGCAGACTTTCAAAAAGGCTGTTTATTTTGAACAACCGCTGAAAAAGTTAAAAGTTCCGACCTGCCACGCCGACTTTCAAAAAGTCGGTTTTTGATCAGAACATGATTAGGTGCCCTATTTGTTTGATTATCGACGATGTGTGTGAGAATTACTGTATCGCGCCTCCGTAACAACATTACCATACAGAATTTTCAAATTGGCAACAATATCATTACCTTTACGTTTGGGCTGTTCTTTTTTTCAGGAAAATATCCGAAGAAATGGTGGACTACAGCGTCAAGAAATGTTACCGCTTGTAAGGGGAACCAAGGGATTTAGCAGAAACTTATATTATTCGGATACAACAAAAGAAATAATCTTGACCTTTTCGAATCATCACAGAGTTGTTTTCGTGAGCTACACTTCTGAAGTGGTGCCGAAAAACAGATCGATCCACTACACTGTTAAAAAGCTGTTCACGTTAGAAGGCTACATTAGATGGCAACAAGTATTCGGCAACATAATCAGATGTTACTTTCAGCAGCATGAATATTGGAAGATATTGACACTAAACGGGACAGTGTTGGGTCAGTTTCCATTTTTTTCGAATTTCCGCGGTGCTAATTATGACCTCATCTGGATTTACGAGGGTGAAGAAGATATGTACCACGGTCACATGCTGGCAATATTCGTCAGAAAGAAACGTGGAAATATGAAAAAGCTGTATGCTTATGTACTCGACTATCAGATCATCGCCGGAAAGCTACGTCATTCACATTTGATGAAAAATAGAAATATTTATTCAAAAGAAAGCAAGCGGATGCCAATCCCTTTGTCCTTATATGAATTGACTATAAATCCCTTTACCAGGGATATATTTACAACAATAAGTCATTCTAATAAAAAGGTGACCATTGAACAAACCCTGAAGAAGTTTAATTACAACAAAAGAAGAACCTACAAGTTGAAAATAAAAAGTTGGAGGTTGGACCAACTTGCTTTTGATGACGTCGGGATGCGGTTGCTTTTTGTGTCCAACTTCAATATGATTATTTCTGTTCGTCTGTAAAATAGTCGTAACGGTTTTTCTCCCATTGATACCGGCCGAGTTTTACTTCATGTAAAAAGGAAGACGCGGATCTTTCCGGTTGTCGATAGCCATAGACAACTGATTCTGATGAGCGATGATACCAAGAGTGCTCTTGTGGTGTGTAAGATATCAACTGGCTTGATCTTTTAAAGCCCGACTGTATTGAATTTGAAAAACGCAAATCATCGCCGCGATTCTTGACGTCCGTGCACGACGTCAGTGTAGTGTAAAATGTACTGCGCTCTACATTATACATTAGAGTTCTCCCTGCAGTTTTTTTCAATGTGTGCTCAAAACTAGGCCTTGATTATCTGAAATGCGTATCGGGCAAGGATTTTCGGGACCTTCACAAGCTGTGAGACCTCTATGTGCTCTCTCCTAACATTTTGAAAATATCGTAAAATTCAATACAGTGGGGCTTTAAGAGAAGCTTTCGAGTTTCGCCAGTCAAGTAAACATAAACGATATTTCCAAGATAGCTTCAAGTTATAAAAATATAGTACACACATGAAGCAAAAGGATATTGTTAGGGAATTGTATCGGACAAGACTTCTGCGGCCAGTATTTGAAATACATGTGCACTATCGCATGTACCCCGCGTTACCGATCAGTCGAGTCAGAAATTTATGAGCCCAGAGAACAATCAAGACAGCGTCAGATCACGCTCAAGAATATGTATCCTCACTGGCGTCCATCAGGTGTATGGCCTGCCACACATGTCACCAGTTCGGATATTCATTTATCTTCCATTAGCGAGATCTATTGACCACGACGCTAATGACCCACTAATAGTGCGTGTGTTTGCCGCTTTTTGAAATTTTTGGATTGATATACTAACCGTCACTAAAAGACTAATATGACCAAGATTCGATAACTGCTTCACCCTCGATCACAGAGGAATTCAATTTTTTCTTTAAAACGTGCTGGAAAATGCCAGTTTTTCATGCATTCTTCACACAACATGGAACAGGGCAATGTATAGTTTGTTCAACATAAATCTTAGAATTCTTCATCGATTCATGACCAATTTGGTTTTCATGAAAAACTAAGGAATTCGAATATCGCGTTTTAATAACATTTTGAATGGGGATATTGGCAAGATTTCATTTTTTCTCTTTGATATGTAATGTTCATGAGGTGTTGTTGGGCAAGATACTGTATCTGCGAGACAAAACCCAAATGTATGCATACTACATGGATAGATCACATCGTCTAACTTTGCCCCAAATAAACATAATCAATAAATCAACATGATAAGGTATGAATATCTATTGGTTTTACAATGGTTTTCCAATGTTATTGAATTGTGCGATTTGTACTTATTGTGGTTTGTTTAGCATTGCTGAGAAATCGATAAAACTGAAAGAATTCACTTGAATACTGATACTGATCACGTGAGTGATCGAATGAAGAGGCAGAAAGGTGTTCTGAGCATCTCATATAAGACGGTACGCGTATTTACCATACCTCCGAAAGACCATGTTTTAACCCAGATACGTTAAGTGTTCGACTTACGAGGTAAACTCACGTGTGGACTATATCAGCTAAAATCGTTTTACTGCCGAAGTAATGTCGGAGGATTTTTTAAAAGATTAACAACCAGTGTGGCTGTAATCTAACCTCCCCAGGACCCTTATTCGCAATAGGGTGTTTCGTTCCTAGGACAGTTGTTCCTGGGGACATTCTTTCCTCTCACCCCGCTGCAATATAGGCCAACAAAATGAGGAGAGGTCACGGGGCGACGATATCAGGCGTTTAATTGCTTAAAGCTGTACGTGTATAAAATAAAGGATCATCTGAATATTTTCAATGGAGAGGAAAAGGCTCAGCTGCTCAGCTTCCCCATCTCTAAGGATAAAGACGTTGGTTGTCACTTACAAAATAGGCTACCGTCAGGTGCTACATACAGGTACAATGCTTGAGTTCTTTTGCGTGCGAAATATAGCATGACGTGATATTGTGTCCGTCGCTTGATTCAAGCCACGAAGCACGAGCCAGCTTCTCTACTTTACTTAGTCACAGTTGGGCAATTCTCCGGTAACGGAAGTACATTTTAATGGTAATTTTCAACATTGATTCTTAAATTATAAAAAAAATTAAGTAACGTAGTATGAAGTTATGTTCCACGTCTATTGAGAAACGACTCTCAGCATCAACTACCATGCCACGCTTGGTGATGTAAGCAATTGTTATTGCAGTGACGGAATTAATCAGAGTGTCATTCCGTTACCAGCAATAGAGTCCAACGAAATTGATTCCGAAGATAGAGCAAACGCCTGCAGTGATTTCCATATTGTTACTGGCTGAAAGGAACCATGATTGGGAGACAACAGACGTAGGGCAGAGCCTTCTATAATTTGCACCAGAATCCAGTGAAACCTCGATCATTTCAGGGAATAAGATTTCGTTGTTAGTGCCAAGGTTTCGCTCAGCCACACTTTAATCCATCGACGATCATCACAGGCAGACGGTTTCAACATGAGATATTATTTCTTCTAAGACAATTTCCGATCGTTTAAAAAATATGGTGTCGGTGTATTTGAGACCTGTAGGCCGATATCATGTTAATCTTGCCAAAGAACATTTTCTAATTTGCAGTGTTGTGGATGTCGTATATGTATGTTACATCTCGTCAAGATTAAAACTAAACGACCTGTATGGTTCATGGACGCTGTTTGCCCTTTTGTTGGCACCGATGCTTTACTGCCTATTGCTGTCCATAGCGTGTTTTGTAGATAACCGGACCTGTCCATACTTCCGTGAGGTGTATTTGAACACTCGCTGAGGAGGGCTACCAGTGAATGTTCCGTCAGAAGACTCCAAATGCATCTGTCGTCGAAGATGGCAGACTGCCGGTTTCCCGAGGAAATAGGGCTCGATATGCTGCCATGCGAATTCAATTATCGAAAGGATGTCGGGAAAAGGCAATACCTTGCGACATATGTGAGCGTACACATTACGACATTCCACGAAACCTTATACACATCTGGATTTTATATACGATCCATATTATACTGTTCAAGTTTGTGCTTGTTTCACAGGTCATCAGCTTTTATTTATGACCTTGGCAGTGGCACGTGCTTTCTACAGCGAGAGTATTCTGCAAGGGAATTATGTAAACAAGACGTTCCAATGAACCGCAGCAGACGATTGATGGCCCTGAAGGTGATAAATTAGTTACACCATCAAAAATTTACGGCACTCAGACAACAATGTCTGGAGCGTGCAGTAGTAGGCCTACGTTGAGACGAGATAGATCGGTGATCGAATAAGAAAACAGCAAACCCTCCTCATTCTTCAAGAGGCTCGTGCGTTAATTTGTCGTTATTAGTAATCAGCTCGAAGGTTAAAACACATCCTTGAAACCTGCATAAAATCATAGATTTTCGAAAACAAGGCGCCATTTTGTTTATCTAGCCAAATGGCTGGAAATGGCAAAGCAAAACAACGTTCGACAGTAATTGTAAAATCTGAAGGCGTTACTCCACCAGACACATTAGAGAGGTTAAGATCTTGAACGCGAACGACAAACGTGAACGGGAATGACGTCATTGTCGTTCCCGTGAAAAAGTCTCGTATATCTGGTTAAGAAGTGAATTAACGATGAACGTGAACGCAATCTATAGTTTAAGTAATTGGGCATGCATTGTACGTGTGTCTCGAACAATGGCCGTTTATATTGGTACAATCTCCGACGCTGAGGTCAGACGATTTCACCTTATTGACTCTGCCACCTGCAGGTCCGGACTATTTCAGCGGAGGATCGTATATATACGTCACAGTGGTTTTCCAGTAATGCCAAGTGGAATTGAAGTATTTCATGGTTTTATCTACAAACGACACCCACGTGACCCAAATTAATTCGCGTTCTTGTCTATGTTCAAACGACAAATCGCCTCTTTCTACGTTCACCTCTTCCGAGAACGCAATCGGGTGGCGAGAAGCAGTGACGCAATGCCAGACTTTATTGCCCACGGTTAGTAGTTATGCAATGGGAAGAATGTTGCCGGCACAATTGAGCGTGGCCTAACTGACCCTCTACAAACATTACATCATGCCTATTGGATTGATTCCTTGAATATGGGGTTCACAGCCAAGACCTCCTTAAGAAAATCTGCCTTGGCAATTCATTCGGATTACCTAAGCCCGGGACCTCCTTCAGGACAAAAGATTTAGGAAGAGGAATTCCTGTACACGAAACGGCGTTCGAACGCGCCTGGGTTAGTCACGTGGCTGCCTATTGACGTCACTCGCGTTCATGTTTGTCGTTCGCGTTCAGGATCTTAACCTCACTATTATGTCGATACTTTCTGTCAGCCAACTCTCGACAGAAATGTCAATCGTCTATCCACTTCAAATTAAAAAGACTTCCGAAAATTTCTCTGCACTCTCGGAAGTAACTGTCGTTTTGTTATCCACTAGAGATTTTCTCTGAGACAGCAACTTCTAACAGTGAAAACTGTCTAGTGGTGCAGCAGTAGCGCCTTACGCGGCAAAATGTCTAGTGGTGCAGCAGTAGCGCCTTAAGCGGCAAAAAAGTTTTTTTCACAAAATTACTGTGATGGCCTTTTATCCATCCTGGGAACCTTCCGACCACTTTGGCACAATTTTGAAAAAACAAAATTTCTTGCTTAAAGGAGCTCGACGTCCAAGTTGTAAACAAACTGGTTTGTTTACAAACAGTGGCCAGCAAACTAGTTTTATTCCTTCGTGGAGGTGGCAGCACCAGTAGCGCCCCGTGATCGTTAGACAGGCGCCCGGTCCAATGCAACTCACTCACGATATTCACGTCAGTACAAATCACCGACAATAGGTGGCAGCACCGCAGGCGTCGTGTGGATAGAGAACCAGTGAGTGTTTACAACTTGGACGTCGAGCTCCTTTAAGAAAGGTGTCTGCCGAGCCATCTGGCATTGTGCCATTTTCAAAAACTGAACCCATACGCACTTATAATACCCATATAGTGCTGACCCTTACCTTAACATTTTCTTTTCGACCTCTGACCCTAACCTATAACTCTACCCCCATCCCATCCTTATCTTACCATCACTTACATAATCAACCCCAGCGCGTTAAACAACCGTTCAAAAAGTTGTCCCTCTCGCGGCCATAAGAGTAACAATAAAATGTAGAGTGTACTTGCTGAAAGGTTCAGGAAAAAAATCCCCACCTGGCGTACTTTTACAATGTGAGGGAAAAATGTGTCTGTATAATTTGGTAGATGGAACACTATGTTGCATCAAACATGAAGCTTTATGACATAAGCTGCGCTTCCATTACAGGAAAAGCCGGTATTTGTCCGGGCTTATTCTGCTTCCATTACACATGTCCACGTTTAATAAGTCCGCTGTAGTAGAAACCCGACATTGCCCGGTGATACAGATTGCCCCAGGCAATAATGAAATGGTCCATGGACCATGTGCTCACCTGTGGGTGAATGTCCCAGAAGAACAGATGACAACTGCATGTTCAAGTGTAGGCCTAGGCCTAGGCCTATTTTGTACAGCTAGGCCTAACAGGGCAGGGTAGGCCTAGCCTAGGCCCTTGGCCTACTAGCCTAGTCCTAGGCAGATTGGGCCCATCATTAAAGAAATCAAAGTCTTTGACTGATCATGGTTGTATGACAAGAATGTGTCAAAATACCAAGGCCTACCTGCACTTTTAAGNTTACCTTAACCTTTTCCTTTCTAGTCCTGACCGTAACCTATAACCCTACCCATCCCTACCATGCCCCCACTGACATAATCAACCCCCAGCGTGTTGAAAAACCGTTGAAATTTTTTTTCTAAACCTGAAGCTTCATGACATACATGTAAGCTGCGCTTCCATTACAGAAAAAGCCGGTTTGTCCGGGATTATTCTGCTTGCATTACACATGTCGATGTTTAATAAGTTCGGTTCTCAATAAGTCCGGATCTATTAAGCTCGGTAGCGGAGTATACTCCGAATCTAAACTGAACCAGATCAACACCTGTGTTTTCTCTAGGTTTGGCAATAAGTCCGGCTCTATTTGTAGTATTAGGGAGGTTTCGCAAGCGCCCGGTTAGGCCATACGACGACGTTTATCTATTGTTTGGGTATACCCACACAATAGATAAACGTTTTCGTAGGGCCTAACCGGGCGCTTGCGAAACCTCCCTATTTTGTTATGTTCGGCGACAGGTGGCTTAAGATTGCTTCCAACATAGCGCATGCTCAAAAGTACCAGAACAATATACGCGGTTCACTCCACGTATCCCATCTGTAGCCAAACCAACTTACCTGAAATCCTGTAGTGCAAGCGCAAGTCATGAAATATCCGGTCTTATTTATACCCGGATAGACCCCGGTCCTAATGAGCCCGGGTATAAAAGGTGCAGCTATATATGACCGTTATTGCGAAGATGGTAGACATGGTAGAAAAAGATGGAGGCAAAAAGCGTTGACCCGACTTCCAACCTGCCGCGCAGACTTTCAAAAAGACGGTTAATTTTGAACAACCACTGAAAAAGTTAAAAGTTATTTACGACCTGCCACGCCGACTTTCAAAAAGTCGGTTTTTGATCACAATATGATTAGATGCCCTATTTATATGGTTATTGACGATGTTTGTGAGAATTACTGTATCGTGCCTCCGTGACCACATTACCATACAGAATTTTCAAACTGGCAGCAATATCATTGCCTTTACGTTTGGGCTGTTTTTTTTTTCAGGAAAATATCGGAAGAAATGGTGAACTAGAACGTCAAGAAATGTTACCGCTTATAAGGGGAACCAAGGGATTTAGCAGAAACCTATATTATTCGGATACAACAAAAGAAATAATCTTGACCTTTTCGAATCATTACAGATTTGTTTTCCTGAGCTACACTTCTGAAGTGGTGCCCAAGAACAGATCAATCCACTACACTATTAAAAATATGTTCACGTTAGAAGGCTACATTAGATGGCAACAAGTATTCGGGAACATAATCAGATGCTATTTCCAGCAGCATGAATATTGGAAGATATTGACACTAAACGGGACAGTGTTGGGTCAGTTTCCAAGTTTTTCGAACCTCCGCGGTGGTAATTATGACCTCATCTGGATTTATGAAGGCGAAGAAGATATGTACAGCGGTCACATGCTTGCGGTATTCGTAAGAAAGCAACCTGGAAATATGAAAACGCTGTATGTTTATGTACTCGACTACCACATCATCGCCGGAAAGCTACATCATTCACATTTGATTAAACATAGAAATATTTATTCAAAAGTGGGCAAGTGGATGAAAAACTCTTTGCACTTCTTTGAATCGACTATAAATCCCTTTACCAGGGATATATATACAGCAATAAGTCATTCTAATAAAAAGGTGACCATTGAACAAACCCTGAAGAAGTTTAATTACAACATAAGAAGAACCTACAAGTTGAAAGTGAAAAGTTGGTTGTTGGACCAACTTGTTTTTGATGACGTCGGGATGCAGTTGCTTTTTGTGTCCAACTTCAATATGATTATTTCTGTTCGTCTGTCAAATTGTCGTAACGGTTTTTCTCCCATTGATACCGGCCGAGGTTTACTTCATCTAAGAAAGGGGACGCGGGTCTTTCAGGTTGTCGATAGCTATAGACAACTGATTCTGATGAGCGAGAGTTCCAAGGAGAGCGCTCTTGTGGTGTATAAGATATCACCTGGCTGGTTCTTTTAAGAGTCGCAATCTGAGAGAATGGCAATGGGTGTGGAGTTGACCCCCATAGAAATTGATGAAATTTAGTACATAGGTTGATAAGGATGTCTTATGGAAAACCCCAAAATTTTAGGTCCGTACTCGTTATTCTGGCTGTAGTGTCCCCTACACTGTTAGAAAAAACAGAAGATTTTACAGAAAATATTTTACAGAATCGTGCTGTAATTCATAAATACTCCAAATAATCTCTTGTTAAACAGATATTTCTGTTGAATAACGGGTGTCGTGATATATTGACAAGTACTTTTGTAAAATGACGGAGCTTCTGTAGTTTAACGGTAGCTTCTTAATTTTAACCATAAATTTACGGGCTGTACTGTTGATATACTGCACTNGTCAACTAGGGTCTTGTTTATAGTTGACACGAGACAGTGTAATGCATCTCACTTCACCTGACGACTGTTAACCCTCTCAGTCTACACTAGTGTTAGATAAAAGCTGGCAGGCACTCACTGCAAGTGCAATCATCAGTTTGTGATTCTTCAGTGGTGCAGGAAAAAGTTTACAAAAACACCCAGGGCCCCACCCTTTTGGGGTATCGGGGTGGCGCAGTGGAAACATCGGCGCCTGCCACCACTGATGTCGCGGGTTCGATCCCCGGTCGTCCAAGTGGCTTTATGTGGTCGAGAGGGCGATCTCTCCTCGACATCGTAGGTTTCCTCCGGTGTCTTCCTCCTACATATCATTAATATTGTCCAATATCATTAACATATCATTAATATCGTCCAATATTGTTTGATGAGTAGCTATAATGCCCTAAGTGGGCGCTTGCACTCCTGAGATAATATTTTAACCCCACCCCTCTCCTCTGGCTTTTTACAAGAATGGTTGTCAACTACGCCTTGTCCTCAAGCCTTGCCTTGTCCTGTGCCTATGATGCCTATGTTCATAGACCACATCCATGCTACCTTTTAAAGCATTGCCTGCACTGTTGCAGTTGTATCCAATCAATCACTTTTGACACGGGTGACATACTTTGGCTTGGAGACAAGTATCGGTTTACTTAGGACATGTGGGGAGGCTGGGTGCTGACATTCCATTCACATTCCATGGACATTTGGCAGAGGAGTAAAAAGGGGGCGCCTCAATACCACATGTCCATTTCACGTCAATCCGGAGACCTTTACAAATACCGTATGAAGAAGGATTAAGACAAGAAAGGGAAAACAATTTTCTGCAGTGACACATCGCTGAATTGAGTGGCTTCAGCAATAGGTGGTGCTGTATGATAAATTTGCAATATAGAACAAGTACAACAAATAAACCATGTTAGAATGATGTTCTATGTTATATTTGTTATACTTTCTGTTGAATTTAGTTTTTTTATTGGTAATCAATCATACAAGGCTACCTGTGGCCAAAGCAATTCAATGAAAGTACATAAAAAATTGTTTTGCCGTGGCACTTGGCTTGATTGAACTGCTTTGATCTCAGGTGGCGTTGTATGATTAATATGCCATTAAAATCTAAATTCAACGAAAATAGAACAAATACAGGATGGAACACAGTTGGATCTATTGTCATGATCATTGTCACGTGATTTGTAGAGCTTATTCTTTGTTGTATTTGTCCTGTATGGTATATTTATCATACAGCGCCACCTACTGCTAAAGCAACTCTATCCAGCGTTGTTCCACTGCTGAAAATTGTTTTACTCATTGTCATAATCATCTTAACGATATTTGTAAAGGTTTCCCTTTGGCATGTTTCCGGGTTCAGAGGAAATGGACATGTGGTATTGCAGCGCCACCTATTGTTGTAATGCACCAAAGTGCCACTGTGTAACTTCCTATATTGTCTGCCATGATCATTCTGATGATATTCCTGAAGGTTTCCCTTTGCCATCAATCTGTATTAAGGGAGAATTGACATGAGGCGTACAGAGCCCTCTGGTGGCAGAATTTCAATGTTTTCTTCTTTTCAATGTTTTAAAGCACCCCGAAAAGTGCTACAGAATGGGCCGAAGTGGTGACCCCATGAAATTCAGATGCTGGCCATGCTAAAACCCTGCATAGTGCCAAAGAGATTTTTGGTGAGCTATAAAGTGCAAGGATAGGAGCAGAGAAAACACCTTTGCTTGCCCAATATCATCTTGGATTAAAGCAGAAAATGTTTGACAAGTTGGGTGAAAAGGCAGTTATTAGCTTCTTTGGGGGTTAATAGCTTGGAAATCCAGCATTATGCCAAGGTGAACTCTTCTTTGTTTATTCACTGGACATCCTTCTATCAACTCCATATTAAATTTCAATGGTACTCTCTTGGATAAAAATGTTAGTTCCTCCCAAAACTGTCGCTACTCTTCATTTTCTATTCTAACACAAAGAAGGACTCCACCAGGTTATCCAAATTGCCACCAGGTGGTACTTATTTTTATAAAAAACCTGAAGTGTCGACAGATCATTTACCATCACTAATACTTCGGCACAATGTCCCAGCTAGCCATAATAATTCATCGAGTTGGCCTTGTTTTTCACAATTTTTCTCATTTTGGGGCCTGACCTCTTGTCTTACAGGGGGCGCTACAACCAGAAAAACAGGACTATGAACCTAAAATTTGGGGTTTTTCCATTAGACATCACTATCAACCTCTGTGCCAAATTTCATCAATTTCTAAGGGGGGTCAACTCCGCAACTTTTGGAAATATTGCCACTTTTCTCAGATTGCGACTCTTAAGAAAAACTTTGGAGTTTTCGTCAATCAAGTAAATGTATACGGTCCGTGATATTTTCGAGATAGCTTCATGTCATGAAATATACGACGCAACAGGATGTTTTTCGTTGTAATGAATTTCATCGGATATGACTTGTTGCGTCCAATATTTGAAAAACAGTTCTCTCCTCGTGTGCGGCGCGTTACCGATCAGACGCGCTCAGAAACAGTGCAAGCTCGTATAGGCCTACCCCCCCCCCCCGCCCAATGTATTACATAAGGGCCTTTCAGACGGCAGAGCAAAAAGCCACATACCGATCCGATCCGATCGACCCACATTCAAAGCCGGTTGTGGTCTCCAGGATGTTCACGCATTTAAAGCCCCACTGTATTGAAGGTGAAAAACGCAAATCATCGCCGCGATTCTCACACGACGTCACGACGTCAGCGTAGTGTAAAATGTACTACGCTCTGTCAGAATACATTAGAGCTCTCCCTGCAGTTTTTTCCAATGCGTGCTGAAAACTAGGCCAGATTCTGTGAAGTGCGTATCAGGCAAGCATTTTGGGGACCTTCACCAGGCTATGGGACCTCTATGTGCACTCTCCTAACTTTTTGAAAATATCGTAAAATTCAATACTGTGGGGCTTTAAACGACTCATTTTGACCAGGACGCATTGCGGCTTCAAACTGAGCGCGCGGAACTCTCCATACTTGCTGGACCGATGGAGGTAGAAAATTTCGCTGGTACTGCGGGTATTGCGTAGCAGGAATTCAAACGGCCCTATGTGGAATACGTAGGCCTATTCAAGTAACATATATGCACTGGCATCTGGGGCTCTATTAATCCAATCAACCATTTTCATGCTTGTATTGTGCGTGGGTCGTTTGGCCATATGAGAAAATCAGCTACACTCTTCTCTTGATACTGTAAAGTTTTATTTTTTTTCTACATTTGTGAGTGACAACATTACACAGCACTAATGTCGAAGCTGACTGTGTTACAACAAAAGTTAATAGTAGTGAGGTTTCGCAAATGTGACGGATAACGAAGTACGAAATACGCAAAATAGGTATAGATAAATAGGCCTACTAACGCTGGTTACACACTGCAGATATGCTTTGTTAAAGCATCCCGGCAGAAACAAATTCAAGGTGGCTCGTTAAAATGACCCTGGTCAAATAACGTAAAAATAGGTCCGCAATCAACGCCATCGATCTATAGAGTACGGTAATTCAGTGTTCAGAACCGCAGGATGCTCCATTTTCGAGTTGACCTCAGGCATCAGTGAGTTGTCCATTTTTATGACCACACCACCCTCAGTGGTGTGGTCAGTATTGTTTTCGCAGGATGAAAAAAAAATTCTCTACCACTTTTTCTTTCCTCCACGTTTTCGGTCAAACTTGGGCATGCACGTCAAATTTGACTTGCACAGTCTAAAGATCTAATTGTCCTCTCGCGATGAAAAGGTTCCTGTGCACTTTCATTCAATTTTGGCTCAGATAATGAACTTTTTGAGCTAAGTAAATCAGGATCGCTTTAGTCTATAAATAGAATCGGGGATTCCCCGTTTAATACCTGCAGTGTGTCTGTACGTGTTGTCCACAACGTCATGACGACGTGTACATATGTACATGTAGATGTGTAGGCCTAAATCTTGATGGATCGTTTGCCAGTTCGTCGTCACAGACGCAGCATTCGAACACCGCCATCTTACGTCAACATAAAAAACCAGCTTCTGGCAAATTTTGTGGTGTGGTCATGAATTCACTCTCAGTGAATTCTCAGTTCTAGTTTAGTTTCATCTCCTCCGCTTTTCTTTTGTGCATTCTCTACACAGAGAAAAGAATCGATCTCCTATCGAGATAAAATGATTCTCCAACTCTTGTCCCTAAAATGAGTTTCTTTTGCTACTCGAATGGACGTAACTGGGTCTCCACTTGAGATGATAGTGTCTCCAACTGGTTAAAAGGATTCTCAGCTGTATCCACCGGATTGTCTGTTGTCTCAAATCAAATAAACAAGTTCTGTCTCCATATAAAAAAAGTTTTACGCCCAGTGGGTTTCGAACCTAGGACCCTCTGACCGCTAGTCGGAGATCCGAGCCACTACACCACCGAGCTCCTCGTATCAGCAGATTTTGTTCCCCCTCGATTTGTTTTCCAAGAGTTGAGTTTGTTCTCAAAATCAGGACACCAATTTTCTCTGGCTGATGCCCTATCCCATCGACTGGGGAACTGAGAAAACTCAAAATGAGTAGATTTTATCTCTACTTGATATGAATTCAAGGTGTGTCCTTCAGAATGAGACTCCAGTTGCAGTTGTCTCCAGTCAATGCAAGAGGGCATCAGCAGGAGAAAATTGGTGTCTCATTCTGGGTTCGAGTAGCAAAAGAAACTCATTTTAGGGACAAGAGTATGCTGGAGAATCATTTTATCTCGAGATGAGATCGATTATTTTCTCTGTGTATTGTCAGATATCAACTACATGTATATTGAGATCCTTCATTCTTGGGGTTTTCTTTAAAATGTGCAGCAAAAATCGAGTTTTTCATGCATTCTTCACCCAGTATGGCACAGGGCAATGTATAGTTTGTTCAACCTAAATTCTTCATCGATTCATGACCAATTAGGTTTTTTCATTAAAAAATTCCAAGAATTCGAAAATCGCGTTTGATACATGTATATTGAATGAGGTGGCAAGATTTCATTTTTTTTCTCTTGGATATGTACCATGATGTACATGAGGTGTTGTTGGGCCAGATACTGTATCTGCCAGACAAAACCGAAATGTACTACATGGACGTGTAGATGTGCACGTATTCGTCTAACTTTCCCCAAATCAACACAATCAATAAATCAAAACATGAATAAAGGTATGAATATCTATTGGTTTTACAATCGTTTTTCAGTGTTACTGAATTGTGCGATTTGTCGGTATTTATTTTGCTTTGCTTAGCATTGCTTAGAAATCGGTGAAACTGAAAGAAGCCACTTGAATACCGATACCGATCACGCGAGTGGTCAAGTGAGGAGAGGCAGAAAGGTGTTCAGAGCATCTCATATAAGACGGCAGATGCGTATTTACCTTACCTCTGAAGGACCATGTTTTAGCCCAGATACGTTAAAGGAGCACGGTATTGGATCTCAAATGCGTTATTTGACTGCCGACTTAGAGGGAGCCACCTAGCGGCAGTAATACGAACTAGAAAAATGCATTACAAAATGTACGTAGTAAATCGGGTCAACTCGCCGATACGTAGTTAGTCCCTGGGTTGGAGAGTGGCACAGTGGCGCCGGCTGTCGAGAAAAAGTGGCAATACCGTGCTCTTTTAAGTGTTCGACGTACGATGTAAACTCACGTGTGGACTATATTAGCTAAAATCGTTTTATTGCCGAAGTAATATCGGAGGATTTTTTAAGATTAACAACCAGTGTGAGTGTAATCTAACCTCCCCAAGGCCCATATCCACAGGCTGTTTCCTTCCTAGTTGTTCCTGGGGACATTCTTTCCTCTCATCCTGCTGCAATATAGGCCAACAAAATGAGGAGAGGTCACGGGACGACGATATCAGGCGTTTAATTGCTTAAAGCTGAACAATATGTATAAAATAAAAGATCATTTGAATACTTTTAATCGGGGAGGCAAAAAGGCTCAGCTGCTCAGCTTCCCCATCTCTAAGGATCAAGACGTTGGTTGTTACATACAAAATACCCTCAGATGCTATATACATGTACAATGCTCAAGTTCTTTTGCTTGCGAAATATAGCATGACGTGATATTGGGCCGAATTCATGAAAACTAGCATTTGCTTTTTCTTGGCTTTTTCTTGAAGAGGTATTTATAAAGTTTCGTTTTTGCTTCATAGAACAAGCAACTCCCTACAAGAATTAGCAGAAGCTTTATCTTGCGAGCATTAGCTTCATCAGATAGAAAATGCTTGAGAGCGTATACATAAAACTGAGCTTTTCCTCATGCCATGAAACATTTGCTGTCATTCGTGCAAGCTCCTCCAGAGTGGATTGACGTCTAGCTTAAGAGCACCTTTCCCTTTCCGGACGCTATGTTCATGCATGTAAGAGCAGGGGCGGATACGGAGGGGGGTTCTGGGGATTGGAACTCCCCTCGGCGACCAAAGATAACATTTTTTTATCGCTACACATCAGTTATCTCACTTTTAGCGTAGCGCCTGTGCTTGCCTCTGAATAATCATTGTTGCATCGATGGTTCGACGAAACTCTATTCCCCTGCTCGGGACAACATTTTGAACGCTTGCGCTATTCCGAAATGTCCAGGAGGCGTGGCATCGGACTTTCTCAACATCAAAATCGCGTCTCAGATCTTCTAATTTTAAAAAAATTACTGGAGGAGGTCCATAGACCCGCGCCCATTCGGCGCCAGCGGCGCTGGTGCAGCGCAAGCCGATGGCGCGCGCGAATCCAGTGCATCTACCTTCGAAACCCACCTTCGGAACCAACCCCGGATCCGCCTTTGACAGGGGCGGATCCGGGGGTTGGTGTTCGGGGGGTTCGATACCCCCTTCGCGTCCGCGGTGACCATTTTAAAAAGCATTTCTGGCTGACGTTGACATCAAAACACTGATTTCGGATGTGGTTTTTAGGAACAAAACGTCACCAAAAAATACCCCAGAACGCGTCTCGGAGCATCTAGATTTTCAATTTTCCTGGGGGAGGCCCAGACCCCCCGTCGGGGCGAGGGTCTTCGGCTGGGTTTACATAGAGCCACACGAAACACGATCACTCGACACGATACGTTGACATACGCGTGTGTTGATGAACTGACAATGGATTTTCCAATCTGCCGTTTACATTAGTCTATACGCGTGGGGTTACGTAGAGAGTGCTCCTGTGGTCTGGAAAAACCTAGTAAGCCTCTTACACAATTTTGAGAAAACGAAGGGAAACCGTTTTCCTCCAGGATTAAGCTGCAGGAGACATAATGAATTTCGTGTTGCCTTTTTAGTTCATCATAATGGAAGGTCTTTCTAGTGCATGACATTTGATTTGATTTGATGACTTCATCCGATTACATTATGACTTAGTACATACTCTGGTTGGCTCTCTATACTTGCTAGGTTCTTCCAGATCAGAGCACATGAATTTGCTCAGGACCTGCCGACTTACTGGGTTCTTCCAGATCAAAAACAGCTAAATGAAATGGGTTTTATGCAGTTTTATTTCATAATATGATGGGGTAAGACCTAATAAGTTCAAATTACGGGCTAACTCCACTTTCATAAAAAAGTGACATGCTAGGTTTTCCCATATCATAGGAGAGTGGAGTATATACACGTTTTGAAGAGAACGAGCATGCTCGTTATTTCAGGCCTGTGCTGACTTCGTGGGAAGATCTTGCGTTGTTTGGAAGTACGGAGATGCGCATTTTAGGATGTTTCCTCATCAAATATCACATCTTTTTATTTGCATCACGAAATGCATGATGCCTAATGAAAATAATGCCAAAATTCGAGGCATCGTGTCAAATGATAGACACAGGATGAAGGCCTATGTAAACCGCCGTGTTGGCGTGTCGTATTATCTACGCGTACCGTGGCGTGTCTTGCGTGTATCGACACGCTCTATCTATACTATAATGGAGGGTAGCCATGTTGGATTTTGTTATCAACCTGAGTTGACCTGTTTATCTGCTATACCTTGCCATGTAAGTACACAGTTACGGTGAACCGGACTCTCTGCCCTATCTCCTCCTTAGTTAGGGCTTGAATCCTACGAAGAGCGGCCTATGTATACAGTACAATAGGAGGAGCGTGTTTTATTACGGAATTTTGGTTTTAAAAGTGATGATTTGCATGAAAAAGAGAGAAAATCAGATGTGTGGTACAAAGTATGAATGATGGTAAATGATCTGTCGACACTTCAAGTTTTTTATAAAAATAAGTACCACCTGGTGGCAATTTGGATAACCTGGTGGAGCCCTTCTTTGCGTTAGAATAGAAAATGAAGAGTAGCGACAGATTTAAGAGGAACTAACATTTTTATCCAACAGAGTTCCATTGAAATTTGATATGGAGTTGATAGAAGGATGTCCAGTGAATAAACAAAGAAGAGTTCACCTTGGCATAATACTGGATTTCCAAGATATTAACCCCCAAAGAAGCTAATGACTGCATTTTCACCCAACTTGTCAAAAATATTCTGCTTTAATCCAAGATGATATTGGGCAAGCAAAGGTATTTTCTCTGCTCCTATCCTTACACTTTATAGCTCACCAAAAATCTCTTTGGCACTGTGCAGGGTTTTAGCGGGGCCAGCTTCTGAATTTCATGGAGTCACCACTTCGGCCCATTCTGTAGCACTTTTCGGGGTGCTTTAAAATTTTAATCCAGACTCCTAAATCAATGGTATTGCATGAGTTTAGAGCCTTTTCCCTATAGATTCATAATAACCCTGAAGTTCTATGGCACCCCTAATATTTGACCCGTAATCTGGGGGTGGAAACATAGATATTCTGCCACCAGAGGGCTCTGTAAGCCCCTAGTCATTTCCCGCTAAATACAGACTCATGCCAAAGGGAAACTTTCAGAAATATCATGAGGATGATCATGGCAGACAATATAGGAAGTTATGCAATGGCACTTTTGTGGATTACAACAATAGGTGGCGCTTCATTACCACACATCCATTTCCCCTAAATCCGGAAACATGCCAAAGGGAAACCTTCTGAAATATCATCAGCATGATCATGGCACACAATTTAGGAAGTTGCGCAATCGCACTTTTCTGTATCACAGCAAAATACTCCTCTGCCAAATGTCTCCAACTTGCTTGAAACCAAGCAGATATTTTTAGCCACATACCAGTTAATTATGGTCTGATAAGAAACACAT